>SJYW01006346.1:3403-19551 GCA_006410735.1 Raphicerus campestris | reverse complement strand
AAACGAAAAGGAAGGCATGACTCTGAATCAGAACCACATTCCTCGAGCACCTGCTCTGTGTCAAACCCTCTTTGGGGTTTCCCATATTTTCCTTGTGTCTCCACTCTGCAGGAATCCCCTCGCTCCGGGATGCAGGCACTCTCAGTCCTACTGGGAGGCGTGGACACTGAGGTTCAGAGTCAAGTCTCACCGGTGACCCAGCTAGGACCTGATGAGGTTAAGATCCAGCTCCAGAGCTGTGTGTGCAGGGCCTGTACACGTGACTCTTACTTGCCAGGGCTCTGACAATGAGATGATTGTGACAAAGCATCTCTTAATAGTCTGCTGGATTACAGAAGCTGGATGACGTCAGCGTCTCNTGTGTGTGCAGGGCCTGTACACGTGACTCTTACTTGCCAGGGCTCTGACAATGAGATGATTGTGACAAAGCATCTCTTAATAGTCTGCTGGATTACAGAAGCTGGATGACGTCAGCGTCTCCCCTCTTCCTTAAACTCCAGCCCCTCCCTCTCTGCCCCTGCATACTTGGGTTTGTCCCCACGCACTGCCCACCCCCAGACGGAAGGTGTCTTTATAACTGTGGACTGTGCCAGCCCAGGCTTCTGACCTGCCCTTTCAGTCTGGTGTCTGGTGGCCCTGCTCCCAGCCCTAAGCCACAGCTCACATGGGCTGCTTAGCTTGGCTCCAAAGATCCCAGGGACTTGGCCCACCAAGCCACCTCTGTCTGTAGGACCCATGCTCCATCTCAACTTGTCAAAGTCCTACCCCACTCCACTATCTCCTCTTTCATGAAGTCCCAGCAATAATGAGAAATATGGCAAAACAGGGCAAAAACATATTTGAGACAGATTCCCAGGTGTCATTCAAGAACTCATGAGTTAGAATCGCCAGGGGTGGGGCATGGAGCTCTAAGTAAGTGGCTATGAGAACTCAGCCACTCACTGTGATCAAAGAGGTCTTTGATCTTTTCTTTTCCCAAGCCCATTCCTCTGCAATATTGTAAGAAAAAGAGTTCTAAACCTAACGTAGATGAGGACAGGCAAGCCATTTAACTTGCTGAGTCTTAGTTTCTTCATGTGGAAAATTATAATCATTGTAATTATGTGAAAAGACAATAGCAGAAGAAATAATCCAATATTTGAGAAAATGATTTAAAAAGCATAACAGAGCATCATGCAAATGTAATAGACAGTTATGAGGATGAGAAGGAAGACGACGGTGACTCTAATGAAGAAGAAATGCTAATAGAATTCTGGCCCTTTTGAGTCCTTAAGTGGGTGAGAGACCACATGTCAAGCAGACGTGGCTTCAAAACCACTACCTCTGATGAACGCTGCAAAGATTAAATAAGATAATGTCCATAAAGTGCACAGCACAGGATCTGACATGAAGAAGTACACAGTGGTGATGGTGGAGGTGGTGGTGATGACGGTAGTCATGATGCTGGCAGTGACTGTGATGGTATTGACGGCAGAGGTGATGAGGGTGGTGATGGTGGGAATGATGGTGGGGTTAGGGGGGTGAATATGGTGGTGATGGTGTCAATGGTGGGGGTGATGGTGGTGGTGATCACGGTGATAATGCTGATGATGGTGGTGCTGGAAACGGTGGTGGTGACGATGATACTGCTATTGGTGTTTATGGTAATGGTGGTGGTGATGATGATAGTTATTAGTATTGATGGTAATGGTGGTGGTGACGATGATACTGCTACTGGTGTCGATGGTAATGGTGGTGGTGGTGATGATACTATTATTGGTATTGATGGTGGTGACGATGATACTGTTATTTGTGCTGATGGTAAAGTTACTGGTGGAGGCAGCAGCAACTAGTGGTGGTGGGCGTAGCAGCAGCCCTGCTTTCTGGACATATACTTGGGTGTGGGGATTTGAGAAGTGCTGGCCAATGCAAGCTGTGCATCAATAAATAACCATTCATTCACAATAGGCCTATTCCCTGTCATTTTTTCTTCTCTTTTAAATTGCCACCCAACACATTATTTGGATAAATGTCTGTGGTTTATCAACGAGGGCAGGGTTCTCAAGCTAGTCTGGATGTCTGGATGCTGAGCAAGACTACTATTTCCAAGGCTGCCTGTCTGCCCGTGGAAGACAGAAGTCGATAAATTCAAAAGAGCATCTCCTTCCCAGGCAGGATGAGTTAACACAGCCGCATGAGGGACCGTTATCAGATAAAAAGATTGCTTGCGCAAGTGATTCTAATCTGAGCCGTATGGCCCTTTTGCTCAGTTCCTGTTCTCCATGCCTCCAAATGTCAAACATGATTATTTTCTACTGGTGAGAGCTGAATCCAGGTGCTCAGGGAAAACCTAGAGCATCCTGAAATAAGCCTGGCTCCACGCCATGATAGGAATCAAACAGTAGCCTGTGATCCAAACAATGCTGTTACCATCTGGTAGGTCAGGGAAAGGCAAGAAAAAAGGCTTTAAAAATTGAAAAGTAAAAACAAATTCAACCCAGGTTGCCACCAACAAAAGACTTCTTGTGCTTCTCTCTCTGAAATGTACCAGAAATTGGAGCTGACGGGCCTGACTACATTCAGCCACATGAGACCGCTGGCTCCAAGGGCAGCGGTCAGAGATGCAAGTGATGGGTGCTCAGTGCCCCCGCCAGAGCAGGTGCTGCCAGCTACTAAGAGGTCTGTGACCCCGTGGAGTGTAGCCTGCTAGGCTTCTCCGTCCATGGAATTCTCCAGGCAAGAATACTGCAGTGGGTTGCCATTCCCTTCTCCAGGGGATCTTTCCAACCCACGAATCAAACCTGGGTCTCCTGCATTGCAGGCAGATTCTTTACCATCTGAGCCACCAGGGAAGTCCACTAAGAGGCCCCACATCTCTCCAAAGTTTCCATTGAAAGGCCTATTAATGTCCAGTGTAGAATTCTGATGTGTATATGGACACACACACACATACACTCCCCATCCTAAACCAAAGGCAGGAATGGTTTGGATCCAGGATGGCCTGAGTTCTAATCCCTGCCTCCTCATTTACAATCTGCGTGCTGCTGGGTAGTCTGATCTACACCTTCAAGTCTTGGTTTCCTCACCTGCAGAATGGGATTGAAACTGCCAGACCTCATAGGATCCTTGTGAGAATTAAGTGCAAAACATGTGTTCGAAAAACAGCACATGAACAAACAGCTAAATGCCTGCTATGCAATGACTCAACCAATGCTACCTCCTTCCTATCTTATACTAGAGGTCTACACATGTATGGATAGATTCTGTTTTTAAAACTGTCTTTAAAGCAACTGGCACAATCAGACCCACCATAAGACACTTGGGGATCACTCTATCTCTCGTAAGAAAGAGAACATCACACTTGATAGTATCACTTCTTCAGGTCTCACCTCTTGGTAAGAGAGGGAAGAAGCCAGAAAATATTGATAAAATGATCAAAGGAACCAAAGAGACTGTCCCTAGCTTGTGGGAGGAACAGTGACAGAGCCCTGAGTGACCCTCACCTGAGCAGGGAGGTAATTTAATATTTGTGGACATTAAATTTCTCACTATCCATCTCAGAGACTCCCTCCACCATGATGAGTCTCCAGTTTAGACATTTCAAATTTGACATTGTTTAAATGCCTAGCAACATGGAATTCTATTAAGCAAATCTTCCCCCCAAACCCTTGTTTTTATCCAAAGGGGAAAGAAGATACCTAGGCTATTTCAGATGGGGCTAGAACCACAGAGCATGATAAAAGCTAAGTAAAAGGTACAGAAGGAACCAAGTTTTCTCCTTTAAAACTGGACATTCTAGACACACAGATGACTAACAGGTACATGGAAAGACACTCAACATCCCTAACCATCAGGGAGACGCAAATCAAAACCACAATTTAGATGTAAGGTCACATATGTTAGAATGGGTATTACCAAAAAGATAAAGAATAACAAGTGCTGGTGAGGGTGTGGAGAAAAGGGAAGCCCACTGCTGGTGGGAATGTAAATTGGTGCAGCCTCTGTGGAAAACAATATTGAGGTTGCTGAAAAAAAAAGAAGAACCAATCCATGATCCAGCAACCCCAATTCGGAGCATTTATCCCAAGGAAATGAAAAACTAACTTGAAAAGACATATGCACCCTCATGTTCAATGCAGCATTATTTATAATGGCCAAGACATGGACGGTCCCTACATGCCCAAGGATGTAACAATGGATAAAGAATAGTATCATAGTATTACACATGCAATAGAATAGTATCATAAAAAAGATGGACACCATGCTATTTGCAACAACACGGATGAATCTTGAGGGCACTATGCCAAGTGAAATACATCAGACAGAAAAAGACAAATACCTTACACTCTCACCTATAATATGGAATCTAAAACAAAATTGAACTCATAGGTATAGAGAACAGATTGGTGGTTGTCAGAGGAGAGGGGGGTAGATGGTGGGTGAAATGGGTAAAAGTGGTAAAAGTCATAAAAAAAGAGATGGAATTCCCTGTGGAAGGTCAGAACCCAGGTGGCCAGATGGCTAGTCCTGGTTCCTATTCTGCCCACACCACCTGGGTGTGTCAGCCGCCCAACTGCAGCACTCATGCGTGACCCATGAGCCTTTCACTGATGCAACCTTGTGTCTGATGCTCACTAATGACATTCTGTTGTTGTTGAGTTGATATGTTGTGTCCAACTCTGTGACCTCATGAACTACAACCTGTCAGGATGCCCTGTCCTCCACTATCTCCCGGAATTGCTCAGATTCACGTCCACTGCATCAGTGATGCCAGCCACCCACCTGATTCTCTGCCACCCCCTTCTCCTCCTGCCCTCACTCTTTCCCAGCAATAAGAGTCTTTTCAAATGAGGTGACTCTTTGGATCAGGTGGCCAAACTGTTGGAGTTTCAGCTTCGGCATCAGGTCTTTCAGTGAATATTCAGGGTTGATCTCCTTTAGAATGGACTGGTTGGATCTCCTTGCAGTGCAAGGGACTCTCAAAAGTCTTCTCCAACACCACAGTTCAAAAGCATCAATTCTTGAGCACTCAGCCTTCTTTATAGTCCAACTCTCACATCCATACATGACCACTGAAAAAATCAGCTTTGACTAGAGGGACCTTTGTTGGCAAGGTGACGTCTCTGCTCTTTATTACGCAGTCTAGGTTTGTTATAGCTTTCTTTCCGAGGAGCAAGCATCTATAAATTTCATCTTCTGATGACATTATACATTTAGGTATATTTTATGCACGTATGTATGCTTTTATTTTCATATATATATATATATATAATTTTATAAATGTGAGGCACTCCTCTAAGTGCTACAAATACAAAAATCATGTTCTCACAGACTTGCATTTTAGTGAAGAAAAACAAAAATAAATGGATTCTCAAATAAGAAAAATACACGTTCTCTACAGCAAATTAAAATAGGCTGATGTGAGAGTGACAGGATGTCTATTTTGAGATGCATGATTAGGGCACAAGAGAATATTCTTGGGGGAAAACTTAGCCTCATGGAAGCTCTTGTGTGTCCAACTGCCTCCGTGGCCTGGAGCCAGGCTGCCTCCACTCTGGAACGTTCTGGGCTCTGGAACGTTCCAGGCTCAGATACTCTGCAGTGCTGCCAGCCCCAGCTAAGAGCGCTGCCCTGACCACCCTCTCCCCAGTGCCTCGCTTGGATGAGCACAAGGAAATCAGAACCTCAGACAGGCTTGAGCTCCTCCTTTTTCTTTTTCTGACAGCATAGTATTCTTTATTAAAATATCAAGGTCCACTAACTTAGAAAACATGACATTCAAAAGAGGATATCTGTTCAGATCCATAAAAAAGAGAAAAGCCTCTAAGTACACTTGATCTTTGCATTCATCACTGTTTTTAACAGTCTGCTCTAATTGCCAATCTTATTTGTTTTTTAAATTGAGGATAACTGCCTTAAAACATTGCGATGGTCTCTGTTAACACATTAATGTGGATCAATCATAACTCTCTATAATTTATATGTATAAATACAAATTTATATTTATAAATACAAATTTATCTTTAAAAATTTATTAAAATATATAAAAATAAATTTTTGAGCCTCCGTCTCCTCCCTTCCTACCTCTTTAGGTCATCACAGGGCACCAGGCTGGGCTCCTGGTGTTAGTGTACACATGTGCATGCCACTTTCTCCTTGTGTCCTGGGACTGATGAACCTATCCACAGAGGAGAAACACAGACCCAGACCTGGAGCACGGACGTGTGGACACAGCTGGAGCAGGAGAGGGTGGGACAGACTGAGCAGCTCCTCTGCCTCCATCGGAGGCAGGAACCCAGCCATGCAGTGAGTGCTCAGCGGGATGAGACGGTGGAGACGCGGATGGGGAAGGGGGTGCCCCGCTCCAACCTCCCCTCCCTTTCACGTCCTCATTATGGAAAAACAGCAGCTTTGTCCAAAATGAATGTGTTCACCTCGCCGGGGATTACGCTGTCTGCCTGTCGCTAATCTCTAAAGTAAAGGGCCTGGATCCCTTTCCTCAACCCATGTTTTTGTCTCAGGATCTCAGTTCCCAGGTCCCTGGGCTCTTCACTGTCTNCTGGTTGGATCTCCTTGCAGTGCAAGGGACTCTCAAAAGTCTTCTCCAACACCACAGTTCAAAAGCATCAATTCTTGAGCACTCAGCCTTCTTTATAGTCCAACTCTCACATCCATACATGACTACTGAAAAAATCAGCTTTGACTAGAGGGACCTTTGTTGGCAAGGTGACGTCTCTGCTCTTTATTACGCAGTCTAGGTTTGTCATAGCTTTCTTTCCGAGGAGCAAGCATCTATAAATTTCATCTTCTGATGACATTATACATTTAGGTATATTTTATGCACGTATGTATGCTTTTATTTTCATATATATATATATATATAATTTTATAAATGTGAGGCACTCCTCTAAGTGCTACAAATACAAAAATCATGTTCTCACAGACTTGCATTTTAGTGAAGAAAAACAAAAATAAATGGATTCTCAAATAAGAAAAATACACGTTCTCTACAGCAAATTAAAATAGGCTGATGTGAGAGTGACAGGATGTCTATTTTGAGATGCATGATTAGGGCACAAGAGAATATTCTTGGGGGAAAACTTAGCCTCATGGAAGCTCTTGTGTGTCCAACTGCCTCCGTGGCCTGGAGCCAGGCTGCCTCCACTCTGGAACGTTCTGGGCTCTGGAACGTTCCAGGCTCAGATACTCTGCAGTGCTGCCAGCCCCAGCTAAGAGCGCTGCCCTGACCACCCTCTCCCCAGTGCCTCGCTTGGATGAGCACAAGGAAAGCAGAACCTCAGACAGGCTTGAGCTCCTCCTTTTTCTTTTTCTGACAGCATAGTATTCTTTATTAAAATATCAAGGTCCACTAACTTAGAAAACATGNAAGAGCGCTGCCCTGACCACCCTCTCCCCAGTGCCTCGCTTGGATGAGCACAAGGAAATCAGAACCTCAGACAGGCTTGAGCTCCTCCTTTTTCTTTTTCTGACAGCATAGTATTCTTTATTAAAATATCAAGGTCCACTAACTTAGAAAACATGACATTCAAAAGAGGATATCTGTTCAGATCCATAAAGAAAAGAAAAGCCTCTAAGTACACTTGATCTTTGCATTCATCACTGTTTTTAACAGTCTGCTCTAATTGCCAATCTTGTTTTCTAAATTGAGGATAATTGCCTTAAAACATTGCGATGGTCTCTGTTAACACATTAATGTGGATCAATCATAACTCTCTATAATTTATATGTATAAATACAAATTTATATTTATAAATACAAATTTATCTTTATAAATTTATTAAAATATATAAAAATAAATTTTTGAGCCTCCGTCTCCTCCCTTCCTACCTCTTTAGGTCATCACAGGGCACCAGGCTGGGCTCCTGGTGTTAGTGTACACATGTGCATGCCACTTTCTCCTTGTGTCCTGGGACTGATGAACCTATCCACAGAGGAGAAACACAGACCCAGACCTGGAGCACGGACGTGTGGACACAGCTGGAGCAGGAGAGGGTGGGACAGACTGAGCAGCTCCTCTGCCTCCATCGGAGGCAGGAACCCAGCCATGCAGTGAGTGCTCAGCGGGATGAGACGGTGGAGACGCGGATGGGGAAGGGGGTGCCCCGCTCCAACCTCCCCTCCCTTTCACGTCCTCATTATGGAAAAACAGCAGCTTTGTCCAAAATGAATGTGTTCACCTCGCCGGGGATTACGCTGTCTGCCTGTCGCTAATCTCTAAAGTAAAGGGCCTGGATCCCTTTCCTCAACCCATGTTTTTGTCTCAGGATCTCAGTTCCCAGGTCCCTGGGCTCTTCACTGTCTCATCTCTTCCCCCATCATGGCCTGAGCGCTGAAACCAGGAGCTCTTTAGAGCAACGTTTCAATGGACGCTGACAAAGCAGGTCACCCGTGGCAAGGGGAGGCATAAGGTTGTGAGTGAGTCATCACCCTGTCTCAGGCCCTCCTGACTCAGCCAGAGGCAGCAGAACAGGAGGCCACCTCCCAGTCTCTCCCGCGTGTCCACAAGATAGGCCGCCGACAAGCAGCACCCATGGGAGGGAACAATTTGAGTCAAGAGATCATCAGCGATGTTGCAGGGCCGGAGTCCCCAAGGACTGGTGGTCATCACCCCCTGCTCACCCACGGATGCAGGATGAGACAGGCGCCCTCTTTTGGGCCCCTGGCACATGCTCTATTAACACTCTTGCCACCCTGCCCTGTGACTCCAGTACAAAAGAGAATGCAACAATGCCTAGAGATGATCGTGCTGAGTGAAGGAAGTCAGAGAAGGACAAGCCCCACTTCATATCATTTATACATGGAATCTAAAACATGACACAAATAAAGCAGCTACAAAACAGACTCACAGACCTTTAGAGCACACTTGTGGTTGCCAAGGGGTGGGGGAAGGGAGGAGTAAAAGTCTGGGATTAGCAGATACAAACTGTTAATAAACATACAGGACAGAGAAACAGAAGGCCGTACTGTATAGCACAGGGACCTATACCCAAGGGCCTGGGGTAAGCCATAGTGGAAAAGAATATTAAAAAAGAGTGCATGTATGTGTATGTTTGAGTCTCGTGCTGTATAGCAGAAACTAACACAACATTCAGAGAAGGCAGTGGCCCCCACTCCAGCACTCTTGCCTGGAAAATCCCCTGGACGGAGGAGCCTGGTGGGCTGCAGACTGTGGGGTCACCAAGAGTCGAAAACAACTGAGTGACTTCACTTTCACTTTTCACTTTCATGCATTGGAGAAGGAAATGGCAACCCACTCCAGTGTTCTTGCCTGGAGAATCCCAGGGACGGGGGAGCCTAGTGGGCTGCCATCTATGGGGTTGTACAGAGTTGGACACGACTGAAGCGATTTAGCAGCAGCAGCAGCAGCAGCAATACAACATTGTACATCAACCGGACTTGAATAAAATAACTTTTTTATAAACCGTGATGCTACAAGATTAGAGCCAGAGGTCAGGAAATGTGAGTAGACTGTTCACTCTGCATGAGGTCCCCTGCTGGGAACTGAGGACCCAGAGCTGAGGGTCAGCCCTAGTCTCTGGTGGTGGGGGGCACCATGGTGGGCAGCCAGCTCCAGTGGGCTACAACAGCCTCTATCCTACAACACAGGAGTCAAACCCATAGGTGTGCACAATCTGGACAAAAAGAAAGGCGGCGGGGGAGGGGGGTGCTCTATCAGGTTAAATGACATGCTCCTAAGAAATTATGAGATTCAAACACCATATGGATTCTTCACTCAAGAGTAGCTGAGAGCCTATGGGCAGACCTCTATTATCTTATGGCTATTTTTTCTTATTCTCTCCTCAAGGCTTAGCTCAAACATCACCTCTTTCAGGAGGCCCTGGCTGGCCCCCAGCTTGGGTCAGTACTCTCAGGATTGAGTGTCCCCTGATCACACAGAGATGTGAGATTCTATGTACACGACTCATGGAAAACCACAAACTCGTCTGCAGGAGATGAGCCAGGACCCAACTCAAGGCTGCCCATCCTTAGCCACCGTCGAACTCAGCTAACCCTTCAAGTTGCTTCCAGAATTCATCTCAAGCTCAGGAGACTGGCACTATCTCCTCTGTGTGAGCAGCTAAAATGGGGAGCGTGGAGTGGCTGAGTTGGGGCACCAGAAAAGAAACAGTTTACTTACTCGGAGACCTTGCAAACCGGGATGCCCCTCCTTGCCTTCTGGACCCATCAGACCCTTTAGGAGGAAGAGAAAGGGGGAAAAAACAACAGAGATGGATTATGGTAAACACACACAGTAAACACCAAAGGATATACTTTGTCTGGACACTCCCATTGGATAGGAAAATACCACCCCATTCAAATGGGGAACCTGAGAGGTCAGGAGGGGAAAAAAATAAAACAAAAACCATCTAATTCCGTCAAGTCTGTAACACTTAAACATGTGCACCTATCCGATGTAAATAAGTGTGATTGACAACCAAGACGTAGGCACCATCGTTCACGCTCTGAGGACGAACACAGTAAGGACCAAATGCCCGGCCTCGGCGCTCTGCATCAAGTGCACACAAGAGAGTGTCTGGAACCCAAGTGTCTTTAGCTCTAAGCCTGGTGCCTTTGTCGCTGTATCATGCTGGCTGGGCAAGGACGGGCTTGGGTTATCTGACCCTCCTTCCACAGTGATATCCAAACTGATTGTCTGGATAAATAAATGAAATTGTCTGAGCACTGAAGAATTGATGCTTTTGAACTGTGGTGTTGGAGAAGACTCCTGAGAGTCCCTTGGACTGCAAAGAGATCCAGCCAGTCCATCCTAAAGGAGATCAGTCCTGGGTGTTCATTGGAAGGACTGATGTTGAAGCTGAAACTCCAATACTTTGGCCACCTGATGCGAAGAACTGACTCATTTGAAAAGACGCTAATGCTGGGAAAGATTGAAGGCAGGAGGAGAAGGGGACAACAGAGGATGAGATGGTTGGGTGGCATCACCGACTCAATGGAAATGGGTTTGGGTGGACTCCAGGAATTGGTGATGGACAGGGAGGCCTGGCGTGCTGTGATTCATGGGGTCACAACGAATCACACAACTGAGCAACTGAAATGAGTGAATGAAGGAAGATCAATTTCCACTAAGTAAGGAAAACTGGCACAGGAAGGGGTCATACTGAACTGACTAAAATCCTGCCCTCTAACACCTCACTATGTATCTCCTGCCTGATCTCAGAAAAGTACACTNAATGAGTGAATGAAGGAAGATCAATTTCCACTAAGTAAGGAAAACTGGCACAGGAAGGGGTCATACTGAACTGACTAAAATCCTGCCCTCTAACACCTCACTATGTATCTCCTGCCTGATCTCAGACAAGTACACTGGGCATCCTTGAAACTCAGTCAGCTCACCTCCATAGTGAGGATAATATACCTTCAACCAAGTGGCCGTGAGGACAAAGTGAGGAATGGGTGCAAAGGCCCTGACATGCACCCGGGTCTCCAGACAACACCCTGGTTTATACTCATGTGCATAATATCACCTAGAATATGGCATGAAATGTGGATCGGAAAATCAAGCCTTCAGCTCTGGGACCCTATCACCAACTTTATCAGTGAATTGGGGCCAGCAACTCTCTCTCTGCACTTCAATTTCCTCATTTTCAATAATATGTTGTTATTCACTCAGTTATGTCCAACTCTGCAGCCTTATGGACCATAGCCTGCGAGCTCCCCTGTCCATGGGATTTCCCAGGCAAGAATACTGGAGTGAGCTGCCATTTCCATCTACAGGGGATCTTCCCGACCCAGGGATTGAACCTGTGTCTCCTATGTCTCCTGCATTGGCAAGCGGGGGATTCTTTACCCCCTGAGCCACCCGGGAAGCGAGTCTATAGACTCAATAATATGACTGTCATACAAATAGCTATTATTGCCACATTTTGCATAACTATTAAGCGACAGAACTGTATTGAGGTTTAAGGTCTTTTCTCTTAATAACACCATTAAAATGGACATGTGACTGTACCAACTATAGTAATCAAAGGTTTAAATATCCCTTTCTCACAAGGATTATCCCAGTGAGATCAGGGCACACTTCAAGGGAAGCCCCTGCAGAGGTGAGTTTTTCCTGCAGCATCAAGAAGAAATGTCTCTCATTTGATCTGCCCAGCTGGTCCTTCTTTATTACATTCAATCAAACATTGATACAACTACCACAACTCGTTTCATCTTGGGGAAAGGATGAAAGATGCACGCCTCCTCAATGACTCCCAGCATCTGGGTGCAGAAGGCTGTGTGCTGTTTCCACTTAAGAAAATGGGATGCACTTTCCACTCTCTGGGATTGCTCGTCACAAACTCAAAGTTTTTCCTTCTCAACAGAAGCTGCTGAAGCCAGGCTTTTGCTCTCATTCAATCTAATGAAAACTTAGGGAGCCACTGTTCTACAGAAGGCCCTGGGCCAGGTGCTGTTGGGGATTCAGAAAAGCCAGAAATAACAACTGATCTCTGTATTGGGCTTAATAAGTCTTCCTAGAGCAGTGCTTCCTACAATCACCCATTTAACTCTCACAGCACATTAATGTAGAAGGTTAACATTGATGATGATGATTTCCAAGCCAGGAAAACAGAAGAGGATAAGATGAATACAGTGATGCCATCAAGACCCAAAGCTACTCGGTGGATGAACTGGGACATGAAACCAATGCTCTGGGGCTCCTAACCCCAAGTGTCTTCCATGGCCATAGTGCTCCTTATGAGCTCAAACTGAAATCAGGTCTCACTTCGATGATCCTCCTAAATACTTGCTGTGGGTCACTCCTTCACAAGCATGTATTAAGTTCCCACCATGTGATAAACTGTGGATTTGAGAGATGGGAGAGATACTGGCCCTGGCCTTAAGAACCTCACACTCTAGGCCTTTCATCACTGTTCCTCATTTTTCATAAGGTCTTTAGGTAGGTCATTGGCTTTTTGAACTCCTTCCAAGGGAATTTCATCACCAACACCATGTACTGTACTCAGTCCCATTCTGTCAGGAGCATCTAGCCCCGAGACCCTCTTCAGGACCCTGGACAGCTCCACTGAGCTGCAGGGTTGTGCTGTTCCAGGATGTGCAAGAACCGTGGGTTCAGAACCCACTCCTTGTTCTAGAAAATGGCTTGCAGGAATGATATGAAACACTTGAATCCTCATTGCAAGTGTCAACTCACAATCATTTCTTTTTCACACTCTTGTCACTAAACTATGAAATCAGTCCATGTGCTTTCATCCCTGTATCTCCACCCTTAAATATTTCACTTGATATAAAGCATGTGACCAAAATGTTTGAGGTTTCTTCCTTCCCTCCCCCTTCCTCATTTATCAAATTTTACATAAAAGGGAAAACTGCCATTAGAACATCCCAGACCCCCGAATGAGGGATCAAGAAGGCTGCCTTGGGAATAAGCAGGCCCGGGCACTGTTACCTTCTTATTCCTTAGTGGGAACTGGGAGGAAAAGCCACTCTGCTCTGTGCAACTCCGAGGAGGTGTTGCTGCACTGTGCACTCAGGGGTGAAAGAGGATGGGCTAGACTGTCAGATGGATCTGGGTTCAAAGTTCAGTCTTGCTTTTTAGCTATGTGACTTTGTGCAAGCTACTTGCTTATATCTCTGTGCATATCTTCTTTGGTTAAAAAAAAAAAAAACTTCACCCTTGCATACTATACATATGTTTGCCTACAAGATGTACTACAATACAGATGATCAATACTTGCCACTTACTGATCTGAGCACACTGTATTACCCATGTTATCTACTTGAAATCTCTCAACATACCAATGATGGTAGAGAGATTTGGAAATCAAGCCTCAGAAGGGTTTAAGCAAGGTATCTAAGGTTACAGAGACAGAAGGGAAGTTATTCTAACCTGAATTTTTTGATGTGAAATTTTTCTAATTATACTGGAATTAAACATCATCTCACTTCTAAAGGAAATCAACCCTGAATGTTCACTGGAAGGACTGATGCCGAAGCTCCAGTACATTGGCCACCTGGTGAGAAGAGCCAGCTCATTGGAAAAGACCCCGAAGCTGGGGAAAACTGAGGAGCAGGAGGAGGTGACGGAAAATGAGATGGTTGGATGGCATCATCAAATCAAAGGACATGAATCTGGGCAAACTCTGGGAGATGGTGAAAGACAGGGAAACCTGGCATGCTGCAGTCCGTGGGGTCGCAGAGAGTCAGANTGCAGGGTTGTGCTGTTCCAGGATGTGCAAGAACCGTGGGTTCAGAACCCACTCCTTGTTCTAGAAAATGGCTTGCAGGAATGATATGAAACACTTGAATCCTCATTGCAAGTGTCAACTCACAATCATTTCTTTTTCACACTCTTGTCACTAAACTATGAAATCAGTCCATGTGCTTTCATCCCTGTATCTCCACCCTTAAATATTTCACTTGATATAAAGCATGTGACCAAAATGTTTGAGGTTTCTTCCTTCCCTCCCCCTTCCTCATTTATCAAATTTTACATAAAAGGGAAAACTGCCATTAGAACATCCCAGACCCCCGAATGAGGGATCAAGAAGGCTGCCTTGGGAATAAGCAGGCCCGGGCACTGTTACCTTCTTATTCCTTAGTGGGAACTGGGAGGAAAAGCCACTCTGCTCTGTGCAACTCCGAGGAGGTGTTGCTGCACTGTGCACTCAGGGGTGAAAGAGGATGGGCTAGACTGTCAGATGGATCTGGGTTCAAAGTTCAGTCTTGCTTTTTAGCTATGTGACTTTGTGCAAGCTACTTACTTATATCTCTGTGCATATCTTCTTTGGTTAAAAAAAAAAAAAACTTCACCCTTGCATACTATACATTTGTTTGCCTACAAGATGTACTACAATACAGATGATCAATACTTGCCACTTACTGATCTGAGCACACTGTATTACCCATGTTATCTACTTGAAATCTCTCAACATACCAATGATGGTAGAGAGATTTGGAAATCAAGCCTCAGAAGGGTTTAAGCAAGGTATCTAAGGTTACAGAGACAGAAGGGAAGTTATTCTAACCTGAATTTTTTGATGTGAAATTTTTCTAATTATACTGGAATTAAACATCATCTCACTTCTAAAGGAAATCAACCCTGAATGTTCACTGGAAGGACTGATGCCGAAGCTCCAGTACATTGGCCACCTGGTGAGAAGAGCCAGCTCATTGGAAAAGACCCCGAAGCTGGGGAAAACTGAGGAGCAGGAGGAGGTGACGGAAAATGAGATGGTTGGATGGCATCATCAAATCAAAGGACATGAATCTGGGCAAACTCTGGGAGATGGTGAAAGACAGGGAAACCTGGCACGCTGCAGTCCGTGGGGTCGCAGAGAGTCAGACATGACTGTGTGACTGAACAACAGCAAAATACATCTTCTAAGTTTCTTCTAGTTTTGCCCCAGCAAAAATACACACTTTTATCCTAATGAGGAATAGGCTTTATTATAAAGATGATTATAAATCTGACTTATGATAAATCTGAGTTACTTTAAATATGATCTATGGGCATTTCAAAATAAGAGTTGTTTTATTTCCTTCAACGACATAGTCACTTGAAAGAAGCAGAAGTATGTTACCAAAAGGGACCTGATTCAACCACTATCATGTGGAATTGACTGATTCATATTCATTATCCTTAGTATCTGAACTCACATCAAAAATGATCACAGAGTTCCTTTGAATGGCCTCTTCAGAGATGGTTATTCCTAACATTAAATTCTTAACAGAGGGAGAAACTGAAGGCTGAAGTGTTCCAAGCCACTTCAAAGTCAGTATTAATTAGAAACAAGTGAAAAGCAAATGTGCCCTGGAAATGATTCAACTGGTGTTGAAGTGTCCAATGTTCTTATTCTGTTTTATCTGAAAGGAAGCTAAAACACCAGACTGAGCACCAGAACCCCAGCCCTGGCCAGTCTGGGCCGGGGACCCTGGAGGCAGGCTGCCTGGGCTTCGGCTCCAGGTGCAAACTTGCTCATGCCCGACTCGAGCCCGGTGATCTCAGCCCTCAAGGTCCAGTGTCTCCTGGGCTAGATGCTGGCAACAACCCTTGTCACTCAGGGTGATGGGATGAGCCTCTGAAATAACCCTGCACTCGGCAGCGAGAATGGCCATGATTTGCAAACCTAGAGGTGTTCAGAGCGGACCCCAGGCTGGGGATTGGGGGGAGGGCAGGCAGGGGC
>SJYW01006344.1:0-12734 GCA_006410735.1 Raphicerus campestris | reverse complement strand
GAAGCAAGCGCAGGCTCCAGCCTCAGCACCAGGCGAGGACTGAGGACCCAGTGACGTTTCGGGAGGAATCCCCACAGGTGCCTTGCAACTCACATGGAGACTGGCCTCTCCAGAGTCCACAGCGACAAGTCCCTGGGGAAACCTTCGTAACTCGAATGGACACCGCCGCAATTCGGGAAAACCCAGAAGCTTCTCACCTGCAGGGAGGGTGAGTCCCTTGTCCAATGCGGCATCCTGGGGGAAATCACCGCTTTCCACTTGGACCTTNAGAAGCTTCTCACCTGCAGGGAGGGTGAGTCCCTTGTCCAATGCGGCATCCTGGGGGAAATCACCGCTTTCCACTTGGACCTTGAAAGGCTCCTTCCTACCCTTGTTGTGACCTAGGAAATTCCCCACTCCAACGGTCCCAACTATAGAGGAACCCCAAAGGTCCCGCTGCGACTCAAGAGGAGCCCCGTTTTCCCCTGCTGAATTCCAGATGAGGGGCCCATTCCCTGCTCCATCGGGAAAGGTTTTCCAATGCTCCCCTCACATCCCAAGAGGTGGCCTTGCATCAGGAGGGTAGGGACAAGCCTCAGGTGTCCGACCACCACTTCCCAAGATCCCCAAATGCCTTGTCCAATCCAGATGAACATGACTGCCCTGCACTTTCTCCACTGTCACCCCGAGAATTGATTCCCAACACACATGCAGGTGAGACAGCAATGGAGTACCTCGATGACAAGCCACAGATAACTGATTCCGCTTTACTGGGATCCAGACACTGCTGCTGTAGTTGGGAAAGAAAGAGGTTGTGCAGTCTCCAGTCGAGAAGAGGCCTGGATCCCCTGTGGGGGCTCCAGAATAACATCAAGACCTATGAAAGCATGAGTGAGAAAATCTCAGACTCCCACCATAGCACCAGAGGAGGACTGAGGACCAGGAGATGACTGGGGATGAATCCCCAGAGGCCCCTCGCAACTCGCACTGAGAATGGCCTCTCCTGAGAATACAGGGGCGGGTCCCTGGTGTCCCCATCTTAAGTCGAGGTGAACCCACCGCAACTCGAAAAAAAACAGAACCTTCTCCCTGCAGGCGTGGTGTAGTCCTTGTCCCCAACGGCATCTCAGGGGAATTCAACCCGTCCCTCCTGGACCTTGAAAGGCCCCTTCACATCCTTGCTGTGACCCAAGAAGTTCCTCACCCCACCCGTCCCCACTCGAGAGGAACCCCAAGGATACCGCCAAGACTCAAGATGAGGCCCGTTTTCCCCTGCTGAGCTCCAGATGATGGGCCCATTCCCTGCTCCATTGGGAAAAGTTTTGCGGTGTTCCCCTCACATCCCAAGAGGAGGTGCTCGCACTTGGAAAATAAGGAGGAGTCTCACATGGTGGTCCACCATGCCCCAAGAACCCCAAATGCCTCGTCCACTTCAGATGAACCTGACTGCCCTGCACTGCCTCGAATGTAACCCCGAGGCTCGACTCAGGCACACTGGCACGTGTGAGGGCCCTGAGGTACCTCGAGGTCCAGCCACTGATCCCTGTATCCGCTCTACAGGGACCCAGACACTGTTGCTGCAGTTGGGAAGGAAAGCGGCTGTGCACGTCCCAGGCGAGACGAGGCCTGACTCCCTTATGGGGGCTCCAGGGGAACCCCAAAACGTATGTCAGCATGGGCCAGGCAAGTACAGGCTCGGGCCTCAGCACCAGACGAGGACTGAGGACCCGGCGACGTCTTGGGAGGAATCCCCACAGATGCATCCCAACTCGGATGGAGACTGGCCTCTCCTGAGGCCACAGGGGCGGGTCACAGGAGTCACCATCGTAAATCGAGAGGACACCGCCGCAACTCGAGGAAAACCCGAAGCTTCTCCCCTGCAGGGATGGTGAGTCCCTTGACCTCTGCAGCATCTCGGGGGAAATCACCCCTTCCCTCTTGGACCTCGAAAGGCTCCTTCATATCCTTGCTGTGACCTAGGAAGTTCCCCGCCCCAACCATCTCCACTCAACAGGAACCGCAAGGGTCCTGACACGACTCAGGGGAGCCCGTTTACCCCTGCTGAGCTCCAGATGTGGGTCCCTTTCCCTGTTCCATTGGGAAAGGTTTTCCGGCGCTCCCCTTGCATCCCAAGAGGTGGCCTCACATCAGGAGTGTCGGTAGGAGCTTCAGGTGTCCGATTGCCAATCCCCAAGATCCCCAAATGCCTTGTTCACTCCAGATGAACATGACTGCCTTGCACTGTCTCGACTCATCCAGAGGCTCGACTCTCAACACACTGGCACGTGAGACAGCACTGGAATCCTTGGATGACAAGCCACAGATTCCTGTTTCCACTTTACGGGGAGCCAGACACTGCCGCTGCAGTTGGGGAAGAAAGAGGCCATGCAAGTCTCCAGGCGAGAAGAGGCCTGACTCCCCTGTGGGGTCTCCATAGCAGCCTCAAGACCTATGAAAGCACGAGCGAGGAAATCTCAGGCTCGACCTCAGCACCAGATGAGGACTGAGGACCTGGAGATGACTGGGGAGGAATCCCCAGAGGGGCCTCGCAATTCAGACTGAGAATGGCCTCTCCTGAGGATACAGGGGCGGGTGCCTGGGGTTCCCGTCATAACTCGAGAGGACCCTGACACACCTCGCAAAAAACCGGAAGCTTCTCCCCTGCGGGCATTGTGTGGCTCTTGTCTGCATCGGCATCTCAGGGGAATTCACACCGTCCCTCGTGGACCTCAAAAGTCTCCTTCACCCCCTTGCTGTGACCCAAGAAGTTCCCCGCCCCACCCTTTCCCACTCGAGAGGAACCCCAAGGGTCGCGCCAAGACTTAAGTGGAGCTCCGTTTTCCCCTGCATATCTCCAGATGTTGGGCCCTTTCCCTCCTCCATCGGGAAAGGTTTCACCGTGTTCCCCTCACATCCCAAGAGGAGGTGCTTGCATCTGGAAAGTCGGGCGAGTCTCACAGGTTGGGCAACAATTTGAAACACCCCCAAATGCCTCGTCCACTTCGGGTGAACCTTACTTTCCTGCATTGCCTCAACTGTCACCACGAGGCTCGACTCCTGCACACTGGCATTTTGACAGCCCTAGGGTACCTGGAGCGCAAGCCATAGATCCCTGCATCTGCTCGACAGGGACTCAGACACTACTACTGCAGTTGGGAAGGATAGCTGCCGGGCACGTCTCCAGGCGAGATGAGGACTGACTCCACTCAGCGGGCTCCAGGAAAAGCCCAATACAAATGTCAGCATGGGCGAGGCAATCTCAGGCTGCAACCTCAGCACCAGAAGGGGACTGAGGACTTGGCACCACTAGGGAGGAATCCCGAGATGTGCCTCGCCCTCACACAGAGACTGGCCTATCCTGGGGCCACAGGGGCGGATCCCTGTGGTCCCGTCGTAACTCAAGAGGACCCCAACACAACTCGAGAAAAAACAGAAGATTCACCCTAGCAGGCGAAGTGAGGCCCTTGTCTGTTGTGGCGTCCCGGGGGAAATCACCTGTTCCCTCTTGGACCTCAAAATGCTCTTTCACACCCTTGCTATGACCCAAGAAGTTCCACTCCCCACACGTCCCCACACGAGAGTCCCGTCGTGGTTCCCCCTGTGAGTAAACAGGACCTCCATTTTCCCATGCTCAGCTCCAAATGAGGGGCCCTTTTCGTGCTCCATCGGAAAAGATTTTCCAGCGCTCCCCTCACATCCCAAGAGGTGGCCTCCCATCAGGAACGTCAGAAGGAGCCTCAGGTGTCCCACCTCCAGTCCCCAAGATCCCCAAATGCCTCGTCCACACCAGATGAACATGACAGCTCTGCACTGTCTCGACTGTCACCCCGAGGCTCGACTCCCAACACACTGGCACTTGAGACAGCCCTGGAGTACCTCGATGGCAGGAGACAGATTCTGGTGTCCACTTAATGGGGAGTCAGACACTGCCGCTGCAGTTGGGGAAGAAAGAGGCCGTGCAACTCTCCAGGCGAGAAGAGGCCTGACTCCCCTGTATGGGCTCCAGAGTAACCTCAAGACCTATAAGCATGAGCAAGGAAATCTCATGGTCGACCTCAGCACCAGAGGAGGAATGAGGACCAGGCGATAACTGGGGTGGAATCCCTAGAGGCGCCTCGCAACTTGCACTGAGAATGGCCTCTCCTGAGGATACAGGGGCGGGTCCCTGGGTTCCCCGTCGTAAAGAGAGTGGACCCCGCCGCCACTCGAGAAAAACCGGACTTCTCCCCTGCAGGCGTGGTGTGGCCCTTGTCCGCAACGGCATCTCAGGGATTTTCACCCTATCCCTCGTGGACCTTGAAAGACTCCGTCTTACCCTTGCTGTGACCCAAAGTTTCCTGCCCCTCCCGTCGCCACTCGAGAGGAACCCAAGGATACCACCAAGAATCAAGATGCGGCCTGTTTTCCCCTGTGAGCTTCAGATGATGGGCCCATTCCCTGCTCCATCGGGAAAGGTTTTGTGGTTTTCCCCTTGCATCCCATGAGGAGGTGCTCACACCTGGAAAGTCGGGAGGAGTCTCACAGGTTGGTCTACCATTTCCCAAGACCCCCAAATTCCTTGTCCACTTCAGATGAACCTGACTGCCCTGCACTGCCTGGACTGTAACCCAGAGGCTCAACTCCGGCACACTGGCACGTGTGACAGCCCTAGGGTACCTCAAGCGCAAACCATTGATCCCTCTATCTGCTCAACAGGGACCTGGACACTGTTACTGCAGTTGGGAAGGAAAGCGGCCATGCACGTCTCCACTCGAGAATAGGCCTGACTCCCCTCTGAGGGCTCCAGGGGAAGCCCAATTAAAATTTCAACATGGGAGAGGCAATCTCAGGCTGCAGCCTCATCACCAGAAGGGGACTGAGGACTTGGCGCCACTGGGTAGGAATCCCCAGATGTGCCTCACCCCACCCACAGAGACTGGCCTATCCTGGGGCCACAGGGGCGGATCCCTGTGGTCCCCGTTTAATTCGAGAGAACCCCACCACCACTCGAGAAAAACCAAAAGCTTCATCCTTGCAGGCGGTGAGAGGCTCTTATCCACTGGAGCCTCTCAGGGAAAATCACTCGTTCCCTCTTGGACCTCGAAATGCTCTTTCACACCCTTCCTGTGACCCATGAATTTCCCTGCCCCACACGTCCTCACTCAAGAGGACTGCCGAGGGTCAAGCCGGGCCTCAAGAGGAGCTCCCATGCTCAGCTCTAGATGTGGGGCCCATTCCCTGCTCAATTGGGAAAGGATTCCCGGCTCTCCCCTCGCATTCCAAAAGGAGGCACTCCCACCAGGCGAGTCCAGAGAAGCCTCAGGCATCAGATCACATTTCCGCAAGTCCCCCAAATGCCCAGTTCACTCCACATGAATCTGACTGTCCTGCACTGCATCAAATGTCACCCTGAGTCTCGACTCCAGCACAGTGGCACGTGTGATAGCCCTGGAGTACTTCGAGGTCCAGCCACTGATCCCGGTATCCGCTCGACAGGAACCCGGACACTGTTGCTGCAGTTGGGGAGGAAAGCGGCTGTGCACGTCCCCAGGCAAGACGAGGCCTGAATCCCCTATGAGGGCTCCAGGGAACCCCAAGACCTATGTCAGCATGGGCGAGGCAAGCACAGGCTCCGGCCTCAGCACCAGACGAGGACTGAGGGCCCGGCGACGTCTAGGGAGGAATCCACACAAATGCCTCCCAACTCGCATGGAGACTGGCCTCTCCTGAGGCCACAGGGGCGGGTCCCAGGGATTCCAGTTGTACCTTGGAAGGACCGTGCCTTATTCGAGAAAAAGCAGAAGCTTCTCCACTGCAGGGAGGGTGAGTCCCTTGACCTCTGCAGCATCTCGGGGGAAATCACCCCTTCCCTCTTGGTCCTCGAAAGGATCATTCATACCCTTGTTGTGACCTAGGTAGTTCCCCGCCCCAACCGTCCCCACTCAACAGGAACCCCAAGGGCCCTGCCACGACTCAGAGGAGCCCCGTTCTCCCCTGCTGAGCTCCAGATGAGGGTCCCTTTTCCTGCTCCATCAGGAAAGGTTTTCCGCCGCTCCTCTCACCTCCCAAGAGGTGGCCTCTCATCAGGACACTCATTAGGAGTTTCAGATGTTTGACTACCATTCCCAAGACCCCAAATGCCTCGTCCACTCCAGATGAACATGAATGCCATGCACTGTCTCGACTGTCACACCCAGGCTCAACTCTCAACACACTGGCACATGAGACAGCCCTGGAATACTTCGATGACAATCCACAGATCCCTGTGTCCGCTTTATGGGAAGCTAGACACTGCCGCTACAGTTGGGGAAGAAGAGACCGTGCAAGTCTCCAGGCGAGAAGAAGCCTGACTCCCCTGTGAGGGCTCCACACAGTAACCTCAAGACCTATGAAAGCACGAGCAAGGAAATCTCAGTCTCCGACTTCAACACCAGAAAAGGACTGAGAACCCGGAGATGACTGTGGAGGAATCCCCAAAGGCCCCTCGCAACTCACACTGAGAATGGCCTCTCCTGAGGATACAGGGGCGGGTCCCTGTGGTCCCCATCGTAACTCGACAGGACCCCACCACAACTCGAGAAAAACCTGAAGCTTGTGCCCTGTAGGCATGGTGTGGTCCTTGTTCCCAACGGCATCTCAGTTGAATTCACCCCGTCCCTCTTGGACCTTGAAATGCTCTTTTACACCCTGCCTGTGACCGAAGAAGTTTCCCGCCCCTCACGTCCCCACTCTAGAAGACCGCCGACTGTCCTGCCAGGACTCAAAAGGAGCTCCATTTTCCCATGCTCAGCTCCAAATGAGGGGCCCTTTCCCTGCTCAATCGGGAAAGGGTTCCCGGCTCTCCTCTCCCATCCCAAGAGGAGGCACTCATACCAGGCTAGTCCAGAGAAGCCTCAGGCGTTGGGTCATATTTCCGGAAGACTCCCAAATGCCTAGTCCACTCCACATGAATCTGACTGTCCTGCACTGTCTCGACTGTCACCATGAGTCTCGACTCCGGCACACTGGCAGGTGTGATAGCCCTGGGGTAAATCGAAGTCCAGCCACGGATCCCTGTATCCGCTCGACAGGGACCCGGACACTGTTGCTGCAGTTTGGGAGGAAAGCAGCTGTGCACGTCCCCATGTGAGACAAGGCCTAACTATCTTATGGGGGCTGCAGGGGAACCCTAAGACCTATGTCAGTATGGGCGAGGCAAGCACAGGCTCCGGCCTCAGCTCCAGCGAGGACTGAGGACCTGGCGACGTCTAGAGAGGAATGCCTACAGATACCTTGCAACATGCATAGAGACTGGCCTCTCCTGAGGCCACAGGGGCGGGTCCCTGTGGTCCCTGTCGTAACTCGAGAGGACCCCACTGCAACTCGAGAACAACCATAAGCTTCTCCCCTGCAGGGAGGGTGAGTCCCTTGTCCTCTGCAGCATCTCGGGGGAAATCACCCCTTCCCTCTTGGACCTCGAAATGCTCCTTCATACCATTGTTGTGACCTAGGAAGCTCACCGCCCCAAAGGCCCCACTCGAGAGGAACCCCGAGGGTCCCGCTGTGACTCAAGAGGAGCCCCGACTTTCCCTGCTGAGCTCCAGATGAGGGGCCGTTTCGCTGCTCCATCGGGAAAGGTTTTCTGGCTCTGCCCTCGCTTCCCAAGAGGAGGCCTTGTATCATGAGAGTCAGGAGGAGCCTCAGGTGTCCGACCACCACTCCCCAAGATCCCCAAATTCCTCGTCCACTCCAGATAAGCATGATTGCCNCCGGAAGCTTCTCCCCTGCGGGCATTGTGTGGCTCTTGTCTGCATCGGCATCTCAGGGGAATTCACACCGTCCCTCGTGGACCTCAAAAGTCTCCTTCACCCCCTTGCTGTGACCCAAGAAGTTCCCCGCCCCACCCTTTCCCACTCGAGAGGAACCCCAAGGGTCGCGCCAAGACTTAAGTGGAGCTCCGTTTTCCCCTGCATATCTCCAGATGTTGGGCCCTTTCCCTCCTCCATCGGGAAAGGTTTCACCGTGTTCCCCTCACATCCCAAGAGGAGGTGCTTGCATCTGGAAAGTCGGGCGAGTCTCACAGGTTGGGCAACAATTTGAAACACCCCCAAATGCCTCGTCCACTTCGGGTGAACCTTACTTTCCTGCATTGCCTCAACTGTCACCACGAGGCTCGACTCCTGCACACTGGCATTTTGACAGCCCTAGGGTACCTGGAGCGCAAGCCATAGATCCCTGCATCTGCTCGACAGGGACTCAGACACTACTACTGCAGTTGGGAAGGATAGCTGCCGGGCACGTCTCCAGGCGAGATGAGGACTGACTCCACTCAGCGGGCTCCAGGAAAAGCCCAATACAAATGTCAGCATGGGCGAGGCAATCTCAGGCTGCAACCTCAGCACCAGAAGGGGACTGAGGACTTGGCACCACTAGGGAGGAATCCCGAGATGTGCCTCGCCCTCACACAGAGACTGGCCTATCCTGGGGCCACAGGGGCGGATCCCTGTGGTCCCGTCGTAACTCAAGAGGACCCCAACACAACTCGAGAAAAAACAGAAGATTCACCCTAGCAGGCGAAGTGAGGCCCTTGTCTGTTGTGGCGTCCCGGGGGAAATCACCTGTTCCCTCTTGGACCTCAAAATGCTCTTTCACACCCTTGCTATGACCCAAGAAGTTCCACTCCCCACACGTCCCCACACGAGAGTCCCGTCGTGGTTCCCCCTGTGAGTAAACAGGACCTCCATTTTCCCATGCTCAGCTCCAAATGAGGGGCCCTTTTCGTGCTCCATCGGAAAAGATTTTCCAGCGCTCCCCTCACATCCCAAGAGGTGGCCTCCCATCAGGAACGTCAGAAGGAGCCTCAGGTGTCCCACCTCCAGTCCCCAAGATCCCCAAATGCCTCGTCCACACCAGATGAACATGACAGCTCTGCACTGTCTCGACTGTCACCCCGAGGCTCGACTCCCAACACACTGGCACTTGAGACAGCCCTGGAGTACCTCGATGGCAGGAGACAGATTCTGGTGTCCACTTAATGGGGAGTCAGACACTGCCGCTGCAGTTGGGGAAGAAAGAGGCCGTGCAACTCTCCAGGCGAGAAGAGGCCTGACTCCCCTGTATGGGCTCCAGAGTAACCTCAAGACCTATAAGCATGAGCAAGGAAATCTCATGGTCGACCTCAGCACCAGAGGAGGAATGAGGACCAGGCGATAACTGGGGTGGAATCCCTAGAGGCGCCTCGCAACTTGCACTGAGAATGGCCTCTCCTGAGGATACAGGGGCGGGTCCCTGGGTTCCCCGTCGTAAAGAGAGTGGACCCCGCCGCCACTCGAGAAAAACCGGACTTCTCCCCTGCAGGCGTGGTGTGGCCCTTGTCCGCAACGGCATCTCAGGGATTTTCACCCTATCCCTCGTGGACCTTGAAAGACTCCGTCTTACCCTTGCTGTGACCCAAAGTTTCCTGCCCCTCCCGTCGCCACTCGAGAGGAACCCAAGGATACCACCAAGAATCAAGATGCGGCCTGTTTTCCCCTGTGAGCTTCAGATGATGGGCCCATTCCCTGCTCCATCGGGAAAGGTTTTGTGGTTTTCCCCTTGCATCCCATGAGGAGGTGCTCACACCTGGAAAGTCGGGAGGAGTCTCACAGGTTGGTCTACCATTTCCCAAGACCCCCAAATTCCTTGTCCACTTCAGATGAACCTGACTGCCCTGCACTGCCTGGACTGTAACCCAGAGGCTCAACTCCGGCACACTGGCACGTGTGACAGCCCTAGGGTACCTCAAGCGCAAACCATTGATCCCTCTATCTGCTCAACAGGGACCTGGACACTGTTACTGCAGTTGGGAAGGAAAGCGGCCATGCACGTCTCCACTCGAGAATAGGCCTGACTCCCCTCTGAGGGCTCCAGGGGAAGCCCAATTAAAATTTCAACATGGGAGAGGCAATCTCAGGCTGCAGCCTCATCACCAGAAGGGGACTGAGGACTTGGCGCCACTGGGTAGGAATCCCCAGATGTGCCTCACCCCACCCACAGAGACTGGCCTATCCTGGGGCCACAGGGGCGGATCCCTGTGGTCCCCGTTTAATTCGAGAGAACCCCACCACCACTCGAGAAAAACCAAAAGCTTCATCCTTGCAGGCGGTGAGAGGCTCTTATCCACTGGAGCCTCTCAGGGAAAATCACTCGTTCCCTCTTGGACCTCGAAATGCTCTTTCACACCCTTCCTGTGACCCATGAATTTCCCTGCCCCACACGTCCTCACTCAAGAGGACTGCCGAGGGTCAAGCCGGGCCTCAAGAGGAGCTCCCATGCTCAGCTCTAGATGTGGGGCCCATTCCCTGCTCAATTGGGAAAGGATTCCCGGCTCTCCCCTCGCATTCCAAAAGGAGGCACTCCCACCAGGCGAGTCCAGAGAAGCCTCAGGCATCAGATCACATTTCCGCAAGTCCCCCAAATGCCCAGTTCACTCCACATGAATCTGACTGTCCTGCACTGCATCAAATGTCACCCTGAGTCTCGACTCCAGCACAGTGGCACGTGTGATAGCCCTGGAGTACTTCGAGGTCCAGCCACTGATCCCGGTATCCGCTCGACAGGAACCCGGACACTGTTGCTGCAGTTGGGGAGGAAAGCGGCTGTGCACGTCCCCAGGCAAGACGAGGCCTGAATCCCCTATGAGGGCTCCAGGGAACCCCAAGACCTATGTCAGCATGGGCGAGGCAAGCACAGGCTCCGGCCTCAGCACCAGACGAGGACTGAGGGCCCGGCGACGTCTAGGGAGGAATCCACACAAATGCCTCCCAACTCGCATGGAGACTGGCCTCTCCTGAGGCCACAGGGGCGGGTCCCAGGGATTCCAGTTGTACCTTGGAAGGACCGTGCCTTATTCGAGAAAAAGCAGAAGCTTCTCCACTGCAGGGAGGGTGAGTCCCTTGACCTCTGCAGCATCTCGGGGGAAATCACCCCTTCCCTCTTGGTCCTCGAAAGGATCATTCATACCCTTGTTGTGACCTAGGTAGTTCCCCGCCCCAACCGTCCCCACTCAACAGGAACCCCAAGGGCCCTGCCACGACTCAGAGGAGCCCCGTTCTCCCCTGCTGAGCTCCAGATGAGGGTCCCTTTTCCTGCTCCATCAGGAAAGGTTTTCCGCCGCTCCTCTCACCTCCCAAGAGGTGGCCTCTCATCAGGACACTCAGTAGGAGTTTCAGATGTTTGACTACCATTCCCAAGACCCCAAATGCCTCGTCCACTCCAGATGAACATGAATGCCATGCACTGTCTCGACTGTCACACCCAGGCTCAACTCTCAACACACTGGCACATGAGACAGCCCTGGAATACTTCGATGACAATCCACAGATCCCTGTGTCCGCTTTATGGGAAGCTGGACACTGCCGCTACAGTTGGGGAAGAAGAGACCGTGCAAGTCTCCAGGCGAGAAGAAGCCTGACTCCCCTGTGAGGGCTCCACACAGTAACCTCAAGACCTATGAAAGCATGAGCAAGGAAATCTCAGTCTCCGACTTCAACACCAGAAAAGGACTGAGAACCCGGAGATGACTGTGGAGGAATCCCCAAAGGCCCCTCGCAACTCACACTGAGAATGGCCTCTCCTGAGGATACAGGGGCGGGTCCCTGTGGTCCCCATCGTAACTCGACAGGACCCCACCACAACTCGAGAAAAACCTGAAGCTTGTGCCCTGTAGGCATGGTGTGGTCCTTGTTCCCAACGGCATCTCAGTTGAATTCACCCCGTCCCTCTTGGACCTTGAAATGCTCTTTTACACCCTGCCTGTGACCGAAGAAGTTTCCCGCCCCTCACGTCCCCACTCTAGAAGACCGCCGACTGTCCTGCCAGGACTCAAAAGGAGCTCCATTTTCCCATGCTCAGCTCCAAATGAGGGGCCCTTTCCCTGCTCAATCGGGAAAGGGTTCCCGGCTCTCCTCTCCCATCCCAAGAGGAGGCACTCATACCAGGCTAGTCCAGAGAAGCCTCAGGCGTTGGGTCATATTTCCGGAAGACTCCCAAATGCCTAGTCCACTCCACATGAATCTGACTGTCCTGCACTGTCTCGACTGTCACCATGAGTCTCGACTCCGGCACACTGGCAGGTGTGATAGCCCTGGGGTAAATCGAAGTCCAGCCACGGATCCCTGTATCCGCTCGACAGGGACCCGGACACTGTTGCTGCAGTTTGGGAGGAAAGCAGCTGTGCACGTCCCCATGTGAGACAAGGCCTAACTATCTTATGGGGGCTGCAGGGGAACCCTAAGACCTATGTCAGTATGGGCGAGGCAAGCACAGGCTCCGGCCTCAGCTCCAGCGAGGACTGAGGACCTGGCGACGTCTAGAGAGGAATGCCTACAGATACCTTGCAACATGCATAGAGACTGGCCTCTCCTGAGGCCACAGGGGCGGGTCACAGGGGTCCCCCTCCTGTCTCTTATACACATCTAGATGTGTATAAGAGACAGCTCTAGAAGACCGCCGACTGTCCTGCCAGGACTCAAAAGGAGCTCCATTTTCCCATGCTCAGCTCCAAATGAGGGGCCCTTTCCCTGCTCAATCGGGAAAGGGTTCCCGGCTCTCCTCTCCCATCCCAAGAGGAGGCACTCATACCAGGCTAGTCCAGAGAAGCCTCAGGCGTTGGGTCATATTTCCGGAAGACTCCCAAATGCCTAGTCCACTCCACATGAATCTGACTGTCCTGCACTGTCTCGACTGTCACCATGAGTCTCGACTCCGGCACACTGGCAGGTGTGATAGCCCTGGGGTAAATCGAAGTCCAGCCACGG
>SJYW01006342.1:213385-230374 GCA_006410735.1 Raphicerus campestris | reverse complement strand
GGGAAGGCTCCATAAAGGTGTCATCTGAAGGAGGGCATTCCAGGCAAGGAGGAGTCAAGACCCAGATGTGACGACCCAACGTGTGTGAGGAAGCCACGGTTAGGACCATTTAACTGGAACAAAGCCGGTGCATAGACCCTGATGCAGTACTACTATATGCCAGGCTGGTGGGGACTCAGTCCCATGGTGGGGAAAAAGGGAATTGGAGAAGAGGGCTGGATGGATGGAAGATTGGAGTAAGCTGAGTGGCCTGAGCCACAAGCCAAGACTTTTTGATACTAATATGCAAAAGAATCAGTAAAGGATGTCTCCCAGGGATCTTGCTGGTGTTCCACTAGTTAATAGTCCCTCCCACTGTAGGGAGCAAAAGTAGATCCCCTTTCAGGGAACTAAGATCCTGCATGCTGTGTGGCCCAGCCCTAAAAGTGAGTGATTAACAAGATGGTTAATGAAATATGGCCAAAAAGTCTCCCAGCTCTGCTCCTTGGTTCCTCTCCCACCCCCAGTTACTTCTCTGCCTCATCTTTCCCGTCTCCTGCCCACTCCCAGGCATCCGCCTACCCTCTGAAACAGGGACAAAGACTGCAGACTGGTCAGCTAAAATGAAAGCCTGTTGTATTTTAAATCTATAAATAGGTCAAAGAAACCCAGTATATTCCAGAACAAACATTGTACCAGAAGGTTCTCAAATTGACCTTCCTTGTTTACCAACCTGGGTAATTCCTCCTAGTGGCATCAGGGTCAAAAACTTTGCTATTAATCTGAAAAAGATTGTATGTGTAACTGAACCACCATACTGTACACCTGAAACTTACACATTGTAAATCAACTACAATAAAAGCTTTTTTTTAAGGAATTAAAATTTTAAATCTATATAGGAAAAGAATCTGAAAAAGGTTGAATATATGTATATGTGTAACTGAATCACTGTGCTCTACCTGAAACGAGCACAACGTTGGCAATCAACTATACTCCAATAAGGTTTGTTTTTTTTTTTAAGGGAAACAAACAACACTTCACTACTGACTTCACCATTACTTTGAAATTAAGAGCTCCCTGATTAGTTTTTAGCTTTTAAGGAGATAAGACATTATTTCAAAATTAGCTCATAACCTGAGGCTTTGGCAGTTTCTTCTCTTATCTCCAATTTAGATTGATAAAAATGCATTGTTCTTGGGAGAACCTATTGAAAATTCAGATTCTAAACCTCTCCCAGGATAGTTTGGCTGTATTGGGTACTAGCTAAACAGTGCCCGGGTCCCATCTACTTTTCAAGGGCCTAAAGAAAGGCCTGAGAACTGAAGGGAAATGTATTATCTCCAAAACTTGACTCCAAAACTGCAAAATCACAATGATTAACTGTTTAACACTATAAAAGGCAACATCGTCAGTACCTACAATGTAATTCCTCTGTGGGCTTCCCAGGTGGCGCTAGTGGTAAAGAATCTGCCTGCCAATGCAGATAGATGTAAGAGATGACGGCTCAATCCCTGGGTCAGGAAGATCCCCCTAGAGGAGGGCACAGCAACCCACTCCAGGATCCTTGCCTGGAGAATCCCATGGGCAGAGGAGACTGGCAGGCTACAGTCCATAGGGTCATAGAGCAGAACACGACTGAAATGATTTAGCATGCATGCGTGGAAGCATAAAGGTTCTCATGAAAGAATCATTTTTAAGGGAGTCCACGTGGCACCAGTGGTAAAAAAAAAAAAAAAAAAAAAAANAGCTTACTTAGATGGAGGGTAGTGGTGAGGCTTAAAGGAGATGCCTGTAGCCTTCACTTGGTCTCTGACCCATGGCAAATTCTAAGCTGTTGTTCGGTTGCTAAGTCCTGTCTGACCCTTTACGGCCCCCATGGACTGTAGCCCATCAGGCTCCTCTGTTTGTGAGATTTTCCAGGCAAGAATACTGGAGTAGGTTGCCATTTCCTCCTCCAGGAGATCTTCCCGACCCAGGGATCCAACCCGTGTTTCTGCGTATCCTCCAATGTAGGTGGAATCCTTATCGCTGAGGCACTGGGGAAGCCCTCAGTTCTAAGTAAGAGCTGCTATTTTCATCATTGGTGCTTTCATTTCCACAGGCTTATCCTCAGCATGGTGGCATCTGGCTGACTCCCAGAATATCCATTCCCCCCTTGTCCTTGGTGAGTTTTCTCCCCTGCAGGTTTGTGCCTCCTCCTGTAGGCAGCCCTCACACCAGCTCCTCAGTTCTACCCACCTTTTCTGCCTCCTGCAGCCCTGGTCACACCCTGGCCTCACCCTGGGGCCTGTTTTGCCTCCCATATCTTAACATGAATGCCTCCCCCTACTGAATAAGAGCATATTACCTCACTTAATACTCAAAATCAAGCCTGGAGCCCTGTTCACAGACTGTCAAAACCCACTGAACTCACATTTTGGTCAAAATCCATTGAGTGCACACTTAGGATTTGTGCATTTCACAGTGTGCCAATTTTATTTTAAAAAACTATTGCAAATGCTGAACTCTAGTTAATGAAGTGCTTAGAGAAAAGTGTACTGTGCATTTATTTTGAAATGCATGAAAAAACAAGATAGACAGCTGGATAGATATTAGATCAAGAATAGCAAAATATAAATTATAGAATCTAGGTGATGGGTACATGAATATTCACATTAAAATCCAACTTTTTGTGTGTTTGAATTTTTTAATAATAAAATATTAGCAAGTGTTTTGTTTAGCAATGTCAGGTGGTGGTTTTACTTACTTGGCCATGCCTCGCAGCTTGCAGGATCTTACTTCCCCAACCAGGGATTGAACGAGGGCCCCCAGTAGTGAAAGCTCCGAGTCCTAACCACTGGACCGCCAGAGAATTCCCGATAGTGGTTTTAAGTGGGAAAATAATTCTGAAAGTACCCGTGAGAGGACTCTGTATACAGGTGCATTTTAGAGATGGTCAGCCAGGTTGACTTGTTTGCCCCCGGTCTCACATGTAGGAGGTGAGGAGGCTGAGCTGTGAACCTAATCTCTCTTTTTGGTTTCTGGGTACCGCTGCCTCTGCTTGCTCACAGCCTCTGTTCCACCCTCTCTCCTTAAGCCTGACTCCTGCTGAACCCACCACTGCTGGATGCCCAGTTCCTCTCCCGTCGAGAACCACCTACCCTTCCTGGCCTCACTTTCCTCCCCAGTCTGGGCCACGTGGGTGGTCTCTTCAGCTGTATGTGATGCTCCAGATTGCCGCCCTGGTCCTGCTTCAGAGCTCACCAGGCTGGTTCCCAGTTCCTGGCAGAGGATGCCGTCACCCCTTCCTCAGTTTCTATCTTTTTCACCCTGTCAACAGGAAAGTTCCTGAAACTGGCCAGTTGGTTCGATTTCAGGTTAATATGCTGCAGCTGCACTGTTGCCTGGCAACCGTGTGACTCATCTCTTTCCCTTCACTCTCAGGGTCATCTGATGTCAGCCCCCTTCTCTCTACCGTGACCGAGGTTGTTAAAATCTGCCTTCCATCCTTTTCTCCTCTCCATACTGGGGGGGTGCATAGTCCTGTTCAAGGTCAACCCCCACCAAGGTCCTTCATCCTAGCCCCTCCTGCCTGCTTAGAGTATTTATGCCTTCACTTTTCCATTCATTCATTCATTTATCTATTCAACAAAATTTTTCTAAGTTCTCCCTTCATGCCAGGCACTGTGCTGACCCCGAGGACACAATGTTGATTGAGAAGGTCTTCTTGCCTTTTCTCTTGAAGGGGAAACAGTAAGATGCTCTGGCTGAAGGTACCACAGGTAGCTGGCAGTGGGGAGGAAGTGAGCAGGGAAACCGTGTTTATCCCCCTGGATCTTGAAGTTCTCCTCCATGGAAAGCCTTCTGACACCTACAACACATTTTCCCCTTTTCCTTCCCAAAATGATGGGATTAAAATTTAGGGAGCACTTCTATGGTCAGGCCTCCAGGGTAGGCACTTTCTGTGCTTTATGTCTTCTAATCCTCACTACCACCCTCTGAGGAGGGTGACTATCTTGCCCCTAGCTTATAGCCGAGAAAACAAAGGCATGGAGAGGCTGGTGATTCTTACAAGTGATGAAGCAGTGCATCGTGGATCTTGAGCATCTCTGAATGTTCTTGCTGAGGATGCCAAGCATGCAAGCTCAGGACCACCTCCTCACCTGGGCCATGTCTCAGGGTCGTGTTTGGAGTGAATAGCCTTGAAGGATGTAGCTCTTTATCTCCCAATGGGAAGGGAGATTCCCCAAGCTCAGTGTTCCTCAGCGGCAACTACACCCACAAATCAGCCACCTGGGTCCCTGTTGTGCCACCAGCTGAGGAAGTCAAGGTGCGAGGGAATGGATGCAAGTCGTGCTGCTCGCTGGGTTATAAGTAATAAGGTTACTCGTCTCTGACCCAGGAGTCTTGTGTATCTGCCAGCATTGGTGAAAGGATAACAGCTTGTGTGTGTGTGTGTGTGTGTGTGTTAGTCATTCAATGGTGTCCAACTCTTTGTAAACCCATGGACTGTAGCCTGCCAGGCTCCTCTGTCCATTAAATTCTCCAGGCAAGAATACTGGAATGGGTTACCATTTCCTCCTCCTGACCCAGGGATCAAACCCTAGTCTCCTGCATTGTGGGTAGATTCTTTACCATCCAAACCACTAACAGCTTGGTAAATAGGGTCAAGTCAAATCAATCAAGTCCATCCCAAACCCAACACAGTGATTTGCTCAGGACACGGGGCTCATCACTGAGACTTGAACTTAGCAGTTTGATTTCATAAGCCTGAGATACAAGTCTTTCCTTGCTGCTTTCCTGTTGCCTGTATGGCAAGGCGTCTCTTCCCTTCACTCTACTATTTATTGAGCCAATGTGAGCAGGGCTAAGGAGAAATGGGAGGCTTTGATGGCTGGTTTCACCTGTAACCTCACTGGACTTCTGTGAAAAGCTATTTCAGGGAAGGGCGAGGGGGCAGTGCGTTTCTTCAGGCTTTATTGAAGTTCTCCTGCTCTTACAAATTCACCTCATTTTATTATTATCCCTGGCAGAGGGCAGAGGATATTTTCATTCACCAGCCAAAATGGTGTGCCACCACATGGCAATCCCTGTTCATAATCTGCCCACCGGACTGTGAAAGGATGCAATCTAAAAAGTACAGGGGACCTCCCTGGCAGTGCAGTGATTCAGACTGCTCATTCCATCTCAGAGCACACGGGTTCGATCCCTGGACAGGGATCTAGACCCCACATTCCTCGAGGTGTGGCCAAACAAAACAAATCCCAACAACTATATAACCTGTTTTCTGAGAGAGAGTTCACACATCACACCAGTCTTCTAAAATATACAATCCAGGGGTTTTCATGATATTCACAAAGTTGCCCAAATGTTACCATTATTTAATGCCATTTTCATCACCCCAAGCGGAACCCTTACCCCCCCCCCTTTGCAGTCCCTCCTTATTCCTCCTCTCTCCTGGCAACTACTCATTGACTTTCTGTCTCGAGATATGACTGGACATTTCATATAAATGAGATCATACAAAATATGGCCTCTTGTGTCTGGCTTATTTCATTTAGCATTAGGTTTTTAAGATTTACTCATGTTATGGCATGCACCGGTACTTCGTCCCCCCACCCCCACCCCCACAACCATTCTATTCCTTTGTACGGATCTACTACATTTTATTCATTCACTCATCAGTTCACATGATCAAATGGCCAGTTGGATTGTTTCCACTTTTGTCTGTTGTGAACAATGCTGTTAGGAATGTTTACATACGAAGTATTAGGTGACTATATGTCTTCAGTTCTCTTGGGTATATATCTAGGAGTGGAATGGCTGGATCACTGGGTAAATCTGTTTAATTTTTTAGACAGGGTCAGACTATTACTTTCAGAGGCCAGACCATTTTAACATTCCCACCAGCAATGTATGAGGGTTCTCGTTTTCCCCCATTCTCCACCAAAAATGGTTATTATTTGTCTTTTTGGCAGTAGCCATTCTACAGATTGTGAGTGGAATCTCAAATCACATTTTAAACTTTTTATTGGCGTATAATTGCTAACAATGTTGTGTTAGTTTCTGCTGCACAGCAAAGTGCATCAGTTACATATTTACATATGTCCTCTCTTTTTTTGGATTTCCTTCCCATTTAGGTCACCACGGAGCACTGAGTCCCACGTGCTGTACAGCATGTTCTCATTAGTTATCTAGTCACATCAGTGGTTTTGATTTTCATTCCCTGATGGCTCATGACACTGAGCGTCTTGCATGGATGTACTGGTCATTTCTGTATCTTCTTTGGAGGAATGTCTATTCAGATCCTCTGCCCATTTTTCAGTGTTCTGTCTTTTTAAAAAAAAAAAACAAACTGCTTTGTAAGAGTTCTTATATATTCTAAATCCAAGTCCTTGATCAGATATATGATTTGTAAATATTAACCCCCATTTGGTGGGCTGTCTTTTCACTGTCTTAACAGTACCTTGGAAGCACAAAAGGTTGAAAATTGGATGAAGTCCAATTAATCTACTTTTTTCTTTTGTCACTTGCAGTTTTGCTATCATATCTAAGAAAGCTTTGCCTAATTTAAGGTCATGAAGGTCTTCTATTTCCTCTGAGAAGTTCTATCTTTTTAGCTCTTATATTTAGGCCTGTGATGCACTTTGAGTTGATTTTTGCATATGGTGAAAAGTAGGGGTCCAGCTTCATTTTCTGCCTGTGGAGATCCAATGGTCCTAGCACATTTATTGAAAAGACTACATTCTTCCTTCTGGAATTGTCTTGGCCCCCTTGGCAAAAGTCTTGTGGAAACCTTGACTGAAATGCAATGATTCTTGATAATTTAAAAAAAGATCAATGCCCTTTAATTGAAAACAATGTGTCTTTGGCTGCGCTGGGTCTTTGTTACTGCGTAAGGACTTTCTTTAACTGCAGAAAGTGGGGGCTTGCTCTCTGTTGCGGTGCATGGACTTCTCATTGTGATGGTTTGTCCTGTTGTGGAGCACGGACTCTAGGCGCCTGGGCTCCAATAGTCTAAGCACTTAGTAGTCACTGCCCTGGGGCTCTAGAGCCAGGGTTCAGTAGAGTGGGTGTACACAGGCTTCCTTGCCCCACAGCATGTGGAATCTCCCCAGACCAGGGACTGAACCCGTGTCCCCTGCATTGGCAGGAGGATTCCTATTCACTGTGCCACCAGAAGTTCAACAATTCTTAATTTGGGGGGCGGGGGGATTTGTGTTATTTCAAAAGCAGTGTGTAGAGTGTGTAGAGGCTTCGTTAGTGGGTTTCCTAACAGTGCTTCTCAACTTTTAATGTGTATGAGACCCCCCTGGGGGTCTTGTTAGGACGTAGATTCCAGTTCAGTTGGTCTCATAGGGGGCCTGCGATTCTGCATTTCTGAAAAGCTCCCATGTCAGTCTGATATGTTGGTTTGCAAATCACAGGGCTTTATCAAATGCAATTTCAAATGTCTATAATTGAAATCCACAAGAAGAAAGTCCTAGTGTAGGGCTTCTCTGCTGGTTCAGTGGTTTAGAGTTCGCCTGCCAGTGCAGGGGACATGGGTTCCATCCCTGGTTGGGAAGGTCCCACATGCTATGTGGCCCAACAACAACAAACGAACAAACAAACAAATAGCACCTGAGAGATGGGGGCTGCCTTTGGTCCCAATAAGTGAAAAGCCAAATTTGATATAGTCATCACTGTATTTTCTGCTGCAACATTGTTTTTGACATCCTTAATCAGATGAGTGGGAGCTGCAGGCTTGGTAGGGTTCAGTGGTGGTGAATCACCACTCATGGGCCACCCCAGGGATGTCGGCGTGGGGCTGAGGGCTGAGCTCAGGCTTGGTATCGCTAGAGAGTTCTTAGTTGACTGCTGTGCCAGCCAGGTTCCCGCACCTCTCAGCTAGTGCCAAGATACTAATCAGTCCGTATTCAGCTCAAAACTGTTGCTTTCCATTCTTCCACTGTTGTTTTTTTTTTTTGCATTTCAATGCAGATCTAAAACTGCAATGGAAAATGCACTTATAAAAATATTTAAATTCATATAATGTTACTGTCTTTGCTTAACTAGCTTGCACATCAATCTATGAAGTCTGCTAATTTTCATTGGGGAAATCTTTTTTTTTTTTTTTGGCGTGCAACTCACAGGATCTTCATTCCCATACCAAGGATTAAACCCATATCTCCATCAGTGAAAGTGTGGAGTCCTAACTACAGGACCACCAGGGAAATCCCTGAAGGTTCCTAATTTTATGGTCCAAACCGGTGGTTCTTAAACTCTGTTAATGAAGACTGTAAAAATGAAGATGGACTTAATAAGTCTGAAAGTCGCTCAGTTGTGTCCGCCTCTTTGTGACCCCATGCACTATACACAATCCATGGGATTTTCCAGGCCAGGATACTGGAGTGGGTAGCCTTTCCCTTCTCCAGGGGATCTTCCCAACCCAGGGATCAAACCCAGGTCTCCCACATTGCAGGCAAATTCTTTTCTATCTGAGCCACAAAGAAGCCCAAGAATACTCGAGTGGGTAGCCTATCCCTTCTCCAGGGGATCTTCCCGACCCTGGAATCGAACCAGGGTCCCCTGCATTGCAGGCAGATTCTTTACCAACTGAGCTATCAGGGAGGCCCTTTACTAAGTCTGAAGTGGGCTTGAAATTCTGCATGTCTAACAAGCTCCCAGATGATGCTGAGCACTGGGTCTTTAGTTCTGCTTCCACAGTGGACCATGGAACTAAGGAAGTTGCAGTCTGCTGGACCCTGATTTGCTCTTGTGTTTGTTTTCTACTATGTCACAGAAATGGAGTGAGAAATCAATGACTTGACACCTGAACAGAATGACTATCGCATCCACGTTCCCACATTAGCATTTTTCAACCTCTGTGCTCCCTATGCTTCCTGTTTTCAATCAGTTGTCCATTCTGGGTATAAATTAACCACAAAGGTCTAAAAGATTAATGACAATTTGAACCTCGCAACCAACTAGATGACTACGGCTGGAGGATGGCCGGTGATAGTGGCTGTGGAGTGAGTCACACATGAGCTTCTGAGCGCCGTGCAGTCTGGCCACTGTGCACATTCTGCTCAAACCGCACTCAGTTTTAGAGTTATTTTTAAATATTTGAAATAGTCATTAATGTAAAAATCGATATTGAAATAGGCACTGTTACTGCTTGTAGGGATGTGCCTGGAAAACCTTTGATAATCCCTGGGACTTTGCAAGCCTCAGAAAGAAATCATGGACCAGTGATTCTTAACCGTTTTGGGTAATGGCTTCCTTTAAAAGAGTCTGATCAAAGCTATGAAGAAAATGCACTCATGTACATTATATACAAACTCTCAGGATTTGGTTTCTCAGCTGCTGGTAATCCTTGGTCACCCCTTTTTTCAACCATCTTAAATAAAATACTCTTGATTTGCCCTCACGTTTAGCTCTGATGTCTCTTTTCTGCTCAAAGTTCCTCAGTTGCTGTTCAGTCGCTCAGTCATATCCAACTCTTTGTGACCCCATTTGCAGCATGCCAGACTTCTCTGTCCTTCACCATCTCCTGGAGTTTGCCCAAACTCATGTCCATTGAGTCAGTGATGCCATCCAACCATCTCATCCTCTGTCGCCCTCTTCTCCTCCTGCCTTCAATCTTTCCGAGCATCAGGGTCTTTTCCAGTGAGTTGGCTCTTAGCATCAGGTGATCAAAGTATTGGAGCTTCAGCTTCAGCATCAGTCCTTCCAATGAATATTCAGGGCTGATTTCTTTTAGGATTGACTGGTAAGATCTCCTTGCTGTCCAAGGGACTCTCAAGAGTCTTCTCTAGCACCACAGTTCAAAAGCATCTATTCATTGGCACTCAGCCTTCTTTATGGTCCAGCTCTCACATCTGTACATGACTACTGGAAAAACCATAGCTTTGACCATATGGACCTCTGTNAGATTTACTCATGTTATGGCATGCACCGGTACTTCGTCCCCCCACCCCCACCCCCACAACCATTCTATTCCTTTGTACGGATCTACTACATTTTATTCATTCACTCATCAGTTCACATGATCAAATGGCCAGTTGGATTGTTTCCACTTTTGTCTGTTGTGAACAATGCTGTTAGGAATGTTTACATACGAAGTATTAGGTGACTATATGTCTTCAGTTCTCTTGGGTATATATCTAGGAGTGGAATGGCTGGATCACTGGGTAAATCTGTTTAATTTTTTAGACAGGGTCAGACTATTACTTTCAGAGGCCAGACCATTTTAACATTCCCACCAGCAATGTATGAGGGTTCTCGTTTTCCCCCATTCTCCACCAAAAATGGTTATTATTTGTCTTTTTGGCAGTAGCCATTCTACAGATTGTGAGTGGAATCTCAAATCACATTTTAAACTTTTTATTGGCGTATAATTGCTAACAATGTTGTGTTAGTTTCTGCTGCACAGCAAAGTGCATCAGTTACATATTTACATATGTCCTCTCTTTTTTTGGATTTCCTTCCCATTTAGGTCACCACGGAGCACTGAGTCCCACGTGCTGTACAGCATGTTCTCATTAGTTATCTAGTCACATCAGTGGTTTTGATTTTCATTCCCTGATGGCTCATGACACTGAGCGTCTTGCATGGATGTACTGGTCATTTCTGTATCTTCTTTGGAGGAATGTCTATTCAGATCCTCTGCCCATTTTTCAGTGTTCTGTCTTTTTAAAAAAAAAAAACAAACTGCTTTGTAAGAGTTCTTATATATTCTAAATCCAAGTCCTTGATCAGATATATGATTTGTAAATATTAACCCCCATTTGGTGGGCTGTCTTTTCACTGTCTTAACAGTACCTTGGAAGCACAAAAGGTTGAAAATTGGATGAAGTCCAATTAATCTACTTTTTTCTTTTGTCACTTGCAGTTTTGCTATCATATCTAAGAAAGCTTTGCCTAATTTAAGGTCATGAAGGTCTTCTATTTCCTCTGAGAAGTTCTATCTTTTTAGCTCTTATATTTAGGCCTGTGATGCACTTTGAGTTGATTTTTGCATATGGTGAAAAGTAGGGGTCCAGCTTCATTTTCTGCCTGTGGAGATCCAATGGTCCTAGCACATTTATTGAAAAGACTACATTCTTCCTTCTGGAATTGTCTTGGCCCCCTTGGCAAAAGTCTTGTGGAAACCTTGACTGAAATGCAATGATTCTTGATAATTTAAAAAAAGATCAATGCCCTTTAATTGAAAACAATGTGTCTTTGGCTGCGCTGGGTCTTTGTTACTGCGTAAGGACTTTCTTTAACTGCAGAAAGTGGGGGCTTGCTCTCTGTTGCGGTGCATGGACTTCTCATTGTGATGGTTTGTCCTGTTGTGGAGCACGGACTCTAGGCGCCTGGGCTCCAATAGTCTAAGCACTTAGTAGTCACTGCCCTGGGGCTCTAGAGCCAGGGTTCAGTAGAGTGGGTGTACACAGGCTTCCTTGCCCCACAGCATGTGGAATCTCCCCAGACCAGGGACTGAACCCGTGTCCCCTGCATTGGCAGGAGGATTCCTATTCACTGTGCCACCAGAAGTTCAACAATTCTTAATTTGGGGGGCGGGGGGATTTGTGTTATTTCAAAAGCAGTGTGTAGAGTGTGTAGAGGCTTCGTTAGTGGGTTTCCTAACAGTGCTTCTCAACTTTTAATGTGTATGAGACCCCCCTGGGGGTCTTGTTAGGACGTAGATTCCAGTTCAGTTGGTCTCATAGGGGGCCTGCGATTCTGCATTTCTGAAAAGCTCCCATGTCAGTCTGATATGTTGGTTTGCAAATCACAGGGCTTTATCAAATGCAATTTCAAATGTCTATAATTGAAATCCACAAGAAGAAAGTCCTAGTGTAGGGCTTCTCTGCTGGTTCAGTGGTTTAGAGTTCGCCTGCCAGTGCAGGGGACATGGGTTCCATCCCTGGTTGGGAAGGTCCCACATGCTATGTGGCCCAACAACAACAAACGAACAAACAAACAAATAGCACCTGAGAGATGGGGGCTGCCTTTGGTCCCAATAAGTGAAAAGCCAAATTTGATATAGTCATCACTGTATTTTCTGCTGCAACATTGTTTTTGACATCCTTAATCAGATGAGTGGGAGCTGCAGGCTTGGTAGGGTTCAGTGGTGGTGAATCACCACTCATGGGCCACCCCAGGGATGTCGGCGTGGGGCTGAGGGCTGAGCTCAGGCTTGGTATCGCTAGAGAGTTCTTAGTTGACTGCTGTGCCAGCCAGGTTCCCGCACCTCTCAGCTAGTGCCAAGATACTAATCAGTCCGTATTCAGCTCAAAACTGTTGCTTTCCATTCTTCCACTGTTGTTTTTTTTTTTTGCATTTCAATGCAGATCTAAAACTGCAATGGAAAATGCACTTATAAAAATATTTAAATTCATATAATGTTACTGTCTTTGCTTAACTAGCTTGCACATCAATCTATGAAGTCTGCTAATTTTCATTGGGGAAATCTTTTTTTTTTTTTTTGGCGTGCAACTCACAGGATCTTCATTCCCATACCAAGGATTAAACCCATATCTCCATCAGTGAAAGTGTGGAGTCCTAACTACAGGACCACCAGGGAAATCCCTGAAGGTTCCTAATTTTATGGTCCAAACCGGTGGTTCTTAAACTCTGTTAATGAAGACTGTAAAAATGAAGATGGACTTAATAAGTCTGAAAGTCGCTCAGTTGTGTCCGCCTCTTTGTGACCCCATGCACTATACACAATCTATGGGATTTTCCAGGCCAGGATACTGGAGTGGGTAGCCTTTCCCTTCTCCAGGGGATCTTCCCAACCCAGGGATCAAACCCAGGTCTCCCACATTGCAGGCAAATTCTTTTCTATCTGAGCCACAAAGAAGCCCAAGAATACTCGAGTGGGTAGCCTATCCCTTCTCCAGGGGATCTTCCCGACCCTGGAATCGAACCAGGGTCCCCTGCATTGCAGGCAGATTCTTTACCAACTGAGCTATCAGGGAGGCCCTTTACTAAGTCTGAAGTGGGCTTGAAATTCTGCATGTCTAACAAGCTCCCAGATGATGCTGAGCACTGGGTCTTTAGTTCTGCTTCCACAGTGGACCATGGAACTAAGGAAGTTGCAGTCTGCTGGACCCTGATTTGCTCTTGTGTTTGTTTTCTACTATGTCACAGAAATGGAGTGAGAAATCAATGACTTGACACCTGAACAGAATGACTATCGCATCCACGTTCCCACATTAGCATTTTTCAACCTCTGTGCTCCCTATGCTTCCTGTTTTCAATCAGTTGTCCATTCTGGGTATAAATTAACCACAAAGGTCTAAAAGATTAATGACAATTTGAACCTCGCAACCAACTAGATGACTACGGCTGGAGGATGGCCGGTGATAGTGGCTGTGGAGTGAGTCACACATGAGCTTCTGAGCGCCGTGCAGTCTGGCCACTGTGCACATTCTGCTCAAACCGCACTCAGTTTTAGAGTTATTTTTAAATATTTGAAATAGTCATTAATGTAAAAATCGATATTGAAATAGGCACTGTTACTGCTTGTAGGGATGTGCCTGGAAAACCTTTGATAATCCCTGGGACTTTGCAAGCCTCAGAAAGAAATCATGGACCAGTGATTCTTAACCGTTTTGGGTAATGGCTTCCTTTAAAAGAGTCTGATCAAAGCTATGAAGAAAATGCACTCATGTACATTATATACAAACTCTCAGGATTTGGTTTCTCAGCTGCTGGTAATCCTTGGTCACCCCTTTTTTCAACCATCTTAAATAAAATACTCTTGATTTGCCCTCACGTTTAGCTCTGATGTCTCTTTTCTGCTCAAAGTTCCTCAGTTGCTGTTCAGTCACTCAGTCATATCCAACTCTTTGTGACCCCATTTGCAGCATGCCAGACTTCTCTGTCCTTCACCATCTCGTGGAGTTTGCTCAAACTCATGTCCATTGAGTCAGTGATGCCATCCAACCATCTCATCCTCTGTCGCCCTCTTCTCCTCCTGCCTTCAATCTTTCCGAGCATCAGGGTCTTTTCCAGTGAGTTGGCTCTTAGCATCAGGTGATCAAAGTATTGGAGCTTCAGCTTCAGCATCAGTCCTTCCAATGAATATTCAGGGCTGATTTCTTTTAGGATTGACTGGTAAGATCTCCTTGCTGTCCAAGGGACTCTCAAGAGTCTTCTCTAGCACCACAGTTCAAAAGCATCTATTCATTGGCACTCAGCCTTCTTTATGGTCCAGCTCTCACATCTGTACATGACTACTGGAAAAACCATAGCTTTGACCATATGGACCTCTGTCAGTAAAGTGATGTTTCTGCTTTTTAATATGCTGCCTAGGTTTGTCATAGCTTTTCTTCCAAGGAGCAAGCATCTTTTATTTTATTTTATTTTTTTTTTTTTTTTATATTTTAAAATTTATTTATTTATTGGCCATGCTGTGCGGCATGTGGGATCCTACTTCCCTGATCGGGGATTGAACCTGGGACCCCTGCATTGCAAGCCCAGAGTCCTAACCACTAGACCACCAGGGAAGGCCCTATCTTTTAATTTTATGGCTGCAGTCACCATCTGAATTTTGGATGCCCAAGAAAATAAAGTCTGTCGCTGTCTCCCTTTCTTTCCTCATCTGTTTGCCATGAAGTGTTGGGACCAGATGCCATCATTTTAGTTTTTTGAATGTTGAGTTTTAAGCCAGCTTTTTCATTCTCCTCTTTCACCTTCATCAAGAGACTCTTTAGTTCTTCTTTGCTTTCTGCCATTAGGGTGGTGTCATCTGCATATCTGAGGTTATTGGTATTTCTCTTGGCAATCTTGATTCTAGCTTGTGCTTCATCCAGTCTGGCATTTCATGTGATGTCCTCTGCATATAAGTTAAATAAGCAGGGTGACAAAATATAGCCTTGACATACTCCTTTCCCAGTTTGAACCAGTCCATCATGCCATTTGTGGTTCTCACTGTGCTTCTAACCTGCATACATGCTTCTCAGGCTTCCCATTAGCCACAGCAGTGCTTCAAGTGGAGTCTGTGGCTCTCGCAATAGGAATCGGCTGATACTGGTTAAAAAGGCCAGTCCTTGGGCCCCTATCAGAGCTTCTGGATCAGAATCTTTGGACCTAAAGGCAGAGCCATTTCCTGGAGTTTGCAGGCTTCTGTAACATTCTCAGAGGCTCCATCACACCTCATACCAAATGAATAAAAAGGTACCCATAGGCCAAACAGACATACATTTTCTGTAACTTTTTTTGGTTCATATTAAAATAATATTTTTATAACTTTTGAGATGGAAGTATTTCATTACATTAAAAAAAGGATGTTTATAAATTTTACAATCTGCCTGGTGCCTGCTTGCTCAGTCTGTCCAACTCTTTGCAATCCCATGGACCATAGCCTGCCAGGCTCCTCTGTCCTTGGAATTTTTCAGGCAAGAACACTGAGGTGGGTTCCCATTTCCTTCTCCAGGGGATCTTCTTAAATCAGGGATTGAACCCATGTCTCCTGCATCTCCTACCCACAAGGCGGGTTTTTTTTTTTTTTTTTTTTTTTTTACCACTGGTGCCACGTGGACTCCCTTAAAAATGATTCTTTCATGAGAACCTTTATGCTTCCACGCATGCATGCTAAATCATTTCAGTCGTGTTCTGCTCTATGACCCTATGGACTGTAGCCTGCCAGTCTCCTCTGCCCATGGGATTCTCCAGGCAAGGATCCTNGGCGCTCAGAAGCTCATGTGTGACTCACTCACTCCTGTCTCTTATACACATCTTTCTGCTCTATGACCCTATGGACTGTAGCCTGCCAGTCTCCTCTGCCCATGGGATTCTCCAGGCAAGGATCCTGGAGTGGGTTGCTGTGCCCTCCTCCAGGGGGATCTTCCTGACCCAGGGATTGAGCCCTCATCTCTTACATCTATCTGCATTGGCAGGCAGATTCTTTACCACTAGCGCCACCTGGGAAGCCCACAGAGGAATTACATTGTAGGTACTGACGATGTTGCCTTTTATAGTGTTAAACAGTTAATCATTATGATTTTGCAGTTTTGGAGTCAAGTTTTGGAGATAATACATTTCCCTTCAGTTCTCAGGCCTTTCTTTAGGCCCTTGAAAAGTAGTTGGGACCCGGGCACTGTTTAGCTAGTACCCAATACAGCCAAACTATCCTGGGAGAGGCTTAGAATCTGAATTTTCAATAGGTTCTCCCAAGAACAATGCATTTTATCAATCTAAATTGGAGATAAGAGAAGAAACTGCCAAAGCCTCAGGTTATGAGCTAATTTTGAAATAATGTCTTATCTCCTTAAAAGCTAAAAACTAATCAGGGAGCTCTTAATTTCAAAGTAATGGTGAAGTCAGTAGTGAAGTGTTGTTTGTTTCCCTTAAAAAAAAAAACAAACCTTATTGGAGTATAGTTGATTGCCAACGTTGTGCTCGTTTCAGGTAGAGCACAGTGATTCAGTTACACATATACATATATTCAACCTTTTTCAGATTCTTTTCCTATATAGATTTAAAATTTTAATTCCTTAAAAAAAAGCTTTTATTGTAGTTGATTTACAATGTGTAAGTTTCAGGTGTACAGTATGGTGGTTCAGTTACACATACAATCTTTTTCAGATTAATAGCAAAGTTTTTGACCCTGATGCCACTAGGAGGAATTACCCAGGTTGGTAAACAAGGAAGGTCAATTTGAGAACCTTCTGGTACAATGTTTGTTCTGGAATATACTGGGTTTCTTTGACCTATTTATAGATTTAAAATACAACAGGCTTTCATTTTAGCTGACCAGTCTGCAGTCTTTGTCCCTGTTTCAGAGGGTAGGCGGATGCCTGGGAGTGGGCAGGAGACGGGAAAGATGAGGCAGAGAAGTAACTGGGGGTGGGAGAGGAACCAAGGAGCAGAGCTGGGAGACTTTTTGGCCATATTTCATTAACCATCTTGTTAATCACTCACTTTTAGGGCTGGGCCACACAGCATGCAGGATCTTAGTTCCCTGAAAGGGGATCTACTTTTGCTCCCTACAGTGGGAGGGACTATTAACTAGTGGAACACCAGCAAGATCCCTGGGAGACATCCTTTACT
>SJYW01006342.1:190893-202776 GCA_006410735.1 Raphicerus campestris | reverse complement strand
CTGTCATGGTTCCAAGGTGGCCTCTACACCAATTCATCATACATCCAGGAAGCTAACAAGATGGTCTGGTGACTAAGGTAGACAAGTATTGACTTTTCATGACCATTCTCAGCAGGTCTTTTCAGGACAGTGAGACAAGAGTGCTGAGCAAATGCTTACACAACGGCTAACAAGGCGGCTGGGGAGTGTGGAGGGACAAGCTCACTACTTTTTCTTGGCTAAGAGGGTCAGGGCCCAGTTAAGAGTTGTGGGTCCAGATGTATCCTCTATTGCCATTTCTGTGGTTCTTCCACATGTACCAGATTGATTATATATTAAACAGAATCTTCAAATCAAATGTTTCTGCAAACAAGTTTTATTTAAATAAGGGTTTAAATACATTACATAACAGTAAAACTGAAGAGGGGGAAAACCCAAAAAACCAGNAAAGAGTCCACTATAGGGTAAGATGAGAGTCCAGAACATGGAAAGCCCCAGAGGAGGAAAAGCTGGGCGTACTTGATAGGTCTTTTGATTCCATATTTACTAAGTAATCTTTTAAATAATAATTTGGCTTCCTTGATGTCAGGAGTTGGGTTACCATGGCAAGAAGTCAAGGGTGTCGCAGTCTCACACCCATCCCAGTCTGAGAAGCTAAGAACACAAACTTCCCCCACCTGGGAACCTCTATATTCAGAGACATGGCTCTACTTGAAAGAGGTTTGGGGAGAGAAAGTGAGTCAGAATTGGCCTTCTCAGTGGGCATGTATATTTTGTAATGTGAAATTTCAAAGTAGCAGTGTGGTCCAGNCCTCTATATTCAGAGACATGGCTCTACTTGAAAGAGGTTTGGGGAGAGAAAGTGAGTCAGAATTGGCCTTCTCAGTGGGCATGTATATTTTGTAATGTGAAATTTCAAAGTAGCAGTGTGGTCCAGCTGATCTTTTCCATCCTTTCTATGTTATAAAGAAGAAATTGTTTCTCTGCCTCCAGGTTATAAAGATTCTGTCCCCCCCTCCCAAAGTTTTAAAGCTTTGCCTTTTCACATTTAGGTCTTTAAACCACTTGGAATTTTGTGTGTGTGTGTGGTGTGAGACAGGGCTCTAATATTTTTCCCTTTGTGGATAGCCAATTGTCCCAGCAACGTTTGTTGATTAATACCTGATTTGTCCTGCCTTCTATATTATCATTGTATTTCCATTTATGCGTGGGTTAATTTTTGGACTCTGTTCTGTTTCACTGGTCTATTTATCCCCAAGCCACAATCTCTCAATTACTTGAGTTTTACAAAAAGCCTTCGTGTCCAATAGCACGCACCCCTGTTTTGTTTTTCATCAGGATTATCCTGACTTTTCTTGGTCCTAATTCCCCTTTCGCCTCATGGTGTTATCACCATGCCCCACATTCTACAGTGTTCTATGAAGCACCTGAACTTTCTTATCTCAGGGTCTGTACATGTGGTACAGACCCTTTTCTTCCCTCTACTTCTCTGTTTGGCATCTCCCACTCATTCTCTAGGACTCAGCGGGGAGTTTACCCTGTGCCCTGACTTCCTCTATCTGGCATTAGCCAGTGCATTTTGCTTGCCTGTTCCTTGAACTGGCTACATAAACTGCTGAGCCCAGTGCAAAATGACAGCATGAGGCTCTTTGTTCCAAAACGGTTCAGAATTTCAAGACAGTGACAGCAAAGCCAAGCACAGGGCTCTCCTGAGTACAGGGCTCTGTGTGATGGCACAGGTGGCATGCCCATGGTCTGGCTCTTCCTGTTCCCTATTTATGTCCCTGCTAGACTGTGAGTTCAAAAGAGCTGGGTGCATGCCTGTCTCCTTTTCTCTGTGTGCACAGTAGGTGCCTGCACACAGTGGGTGCTCAGTGATTGTCAAACAAACAGGCATTGTAGGTGTTACTTATCAGGGTTCTTGGCCCTCAGTAGAAATTGATAAGCCAGACGAAAAATCCAGGCAGGGCTTTATTGGGGCCCCTGCTGCATCATGGGAGAGCAAAAACAAGCAACACGTTCTCTTCTTTGCTCCCTGAGGAGGGGTGAGTTGGTTCTTTATGTGGACAGAGGGTAGCGGCATATCCAGGGACTGGGCCAGACGGGAGGCTTAGGTGGTTTGCCCACTTCTTTGGTGGTGGTGTGTGCCGGGGCCTTGAGCACTACGCTGCTTTTGCACCGGCTCTTCAGAAGTGGCAGTTAGGTTTTTGGTCTTTTTGTATCCTGTTGTCCATAATTTGCCCCAGTTGTACTTGCATTCAGTTATTTTATTATTTTTTACACAGTTATTTTTAGTTCCTTATGGTTTCTTTGTGTTTTGTTGCTTGAGGATACATTTGTCCAGGTGCAGGCACTTCAGCAAAGGGTCCCAGGTCCCAGCCTGTCTCACAGGTACTCAGTGGTAGGGATGACCGACCCCTGGCTCCAGGCTGTAGCCTCTGCTGCCCTTTTAGAGAGTCCTGGGGTGAAGCATTGAGAAAAGTTCTCAGAGATCCAACCCTGGGTTTCATGGGGAGCTGCTGATCTGGCCTCCTGGTGCAGGGCAGGGAGGGTGGCCCTAGATAAGCATGTTCCCCAGCTCTTATTGCAGGGACCTGATGTCCAGTTCACTGTAAACAGTTATTGCCACAAACACACACAAGCTTTGCTCTGGGCAGGCTGCAGTTCAGAGGCCAAGCCTGGGGCAGGTAGGACACCAAGTTCTTGGTTACTACCAAGTTTCTAGGCCCTGCTCGCCTCTCAGGGACTCCATTGTATCCCCTAGAAGGAGGACTCAGGAATTTCTGAGACCTTTGCCAGGTTTAAAGTCCATAGCTCTGTGCTCCTTGCTGGAGACATTTCCAAGGAGAGGTCTATAAGAGCTCACTGTCCAGTGTGGAGATTGCTTCCAGCCTGGAGAGCTTGTGGAGTACTGATGGAGCCAGGATGAGTTTGTCTGAAAGTGACATCTGTGCCTGCTGACAATACTGGCTGATTTATTACTGCGCTCGTAGTTTTGAGTCCTGGCAGGACATGGAGTGTGGGCTACCTGAATCTGAGTATCACCTCTGCCTCTTCCTGCCTGCGTGACTCAGGCTCCCAGCCTCCATTTTTTTCCATCTGTACAGAAGGATACTCATACCTTTTCTCTTAAGTTTTTGAGGGGATTTAAAGAGAATATATGTGACGGTAAAAATGTTACGTTATTAATCACTAAGTAGATTATGCCAGATTCTCAGCAAAGAAGGGAGAAAGGGCGAGTGAGCTCCTCAGAATGAGGCAGACGTGGGCATCTCTCCAGCGTGAGCTCGGAATGTGGCAAGGGCATGGCTGTGTGGGACACCTGGGGACCCTCAGCCTCGATTAAGATTCCCCAGGGCTCTGAACTTGGCATGCAAGCAGCAGACTCTCCCACCAGGAAAGGCTCACATCTTCTGGGGGAAATAGGTGTCTCCATGGTAACCAGTCAGATGGTTGATCTGGTCCAACGGAGTTCCCAGTAGCTCTGGTGCTAAAGAAAACTCTGATCTCGAGGGAACTCCAGGGATTGCTGGAGGCCCTGTCACATCCAAGGTCAGATTTCTGAGCAGCTGGAGGGGTAACTGGTACAGGATTTAACTTGATTGAAAGTCAAATAAATGCGCTCTTTCTTGCTTTCCTTATCTGGGAGCTACTGGTTATGTATGTGCATGTTGGGAATCATGCCCCCTCACCCTTCCTCAGTGAATGAAGTCTGCCATTCTTGTCACCTGGAAAAGGAGGCAGACCTGGGCTTGCTGTGGCTCTGACCACCTAGATTGCATGGGGTTGTTGTGAGATGTGCGTTTCCTCGATCATCTCTTTGGCCTCCCCACATCCAGAGTTGAATACTGGGAAGTGATGCGAGGGACCCTTATGGGGTATTGGAAACGATCTCGATCTTGAGACTGGTGGTAAAAATTCCTGGAGCCTAGTATGCTTTACTACCCTCCAAGCATCCCGCCCAAGCCCCGTCCGCACCACCACCGCCACCGCCCACCCCACTGCCAGGCTGTTTTCTTCTTCTTTTTGGCTGTGCTGGATCTTTTTCTAAAATTTATTTTTAAAAAGTATTTTTAAAATGTATTATTTTTGGCTGCGCAGGGTCTTCATTGCTTTGTGCTTGCAGGCTTTCTCTAATTGCGGGGAGTGGGGGCTGCTGTTTGTCGCTGCGCGGGGACTTCTCACTGTGGTGGCTTCTCTTGTTGCTGGAGCACGGGCTCTAGGCACACGGGCTCAGTAGTTGTGGTGTATGGGCTTAGTTGGCACTAGGCATGTGGGGTCTCAGTTTCTCGACCAGCAATTGAACCCATGTCCCCTCCACTGGAAGGTGGATTCTTAACCACTGGACTACCAGGGAAGTCCCGCCAGGCTTTCTTCTTCTTGTCACATTTCCCCTCATAGTGCCCGAACTACGTCCCTTGCCAGGGACTCCTGCTCAGTTCTTTGCTGGCAGAGCATCCGCCTTCCCCATCCTGCCTTCCGCTCCTTCCCCCTCCCCTGGGATCCTGCAGAGGATGGGATGTGATGAGGGGAGGCAGCTTTGCTTAGGGAGGGAGTTACAGGCCCGAGTCCCTGGCTCCCCTTCCCTGGGCAGGCCAACTGCAGGCTTGCTTGTGGGGAGGATTAAGTGTAGCCTGGTCTCGTGGAGGAAGCCAAGAAGGGCCAGGCCTGGTGCCCACTGTCAGAGAGTTCACAGCCTGCCAGGGTTTGGAAGATGCCCCCAAAGAGCCAGGGACCCAGGCAGAAGGGAGGATTGCCAGGCACAGGTGCACCCAAGGTGCTGTGTCCTGAGTGTGCCAGTAGAAGTCCCCTGGCATGGGGGGCAGGTGTGGACATTTCAGATGGAGTAAAGACCATCAGATGTGTGGTATGGAAATCAGTTCAGACTTGGCCCCTCTCTGGGAGAACCGCACAGGTGTGTCTGGCAACCTGCTCTTTTATTTTTTAAAAAAGCTAATGTTGGGATTTCCCTGGCAGTCCAGTGGTTAAGACTCTGCACTTCCAATGCACCAATGCAGGGGGTACATGTTTGATCCCTGGTTGGAAAACTAATATCCCGTGGGACCACACATATACAAAAAAAGCTAATGTAATTCATATAAGGGCCATCTTCAGGAAAACCTCTGTGTTCACCCAGCAGCAAGTCTTCCTTGGACTTTAAGTCCTTCCTATGGATGTGAGATCTCTCCTACCAACTGGGAGAGAGTGGGTGGCTTGTACTTAAGATCCTGGGGAAGAAACACAGAGAGAGTTGACAAGGCACAGCTGAGTGTCTCCTGAACTAAGTCACACGACTCCACACCTCTGTACCCTACCCCAGGCACTCAGCTCCGGTGCAGCTCTGCCTTGAGGCCGGGTCATCTGGAGGAACCCGGGCCTCTCTGGGTGGCCTTTGTTCTCCTCTGTACCCACCCACTTTCCCCCAGTTAAGTCCAACTCTTGAAGGGCCATGGGGGGGTGGCCCACCTGTGGCTTGTGAACCCTGGAAACAGGACCAGTCTGAATGCAGCTCCATTTTATACTTAATGTGCTGTTAAGTGTAAAACATACATGGAGTTTTTAAAACTTAGCTTGAAAAAAATTGTAAAATATCTCAGTAACTTTTATATGAGTACTTATTGAAATAATAATATTTTGGATATATTGTGTTAAATAGATCATTAATTTCACCTGTTTCTGTTTTAAAAATGTGGCTGTTAGGAAATTTAAAATTACATGGGTGACATGCAGTATATTGCTTCTGGAAAGTACTGCTCTGGGTGATTCCAGACTGAAGAGAGGGTTCCTTGGCCTAGCAAGCGGCATATCCACACTCATACAGTTGGCTGTTCCCTCGAGCCTTCTCCTTACCAACATCAGACTTCTCTCCTGGCCTTCTAGTCCCTCCTCGATCTTCTCTGATGAGCTCACCAATTGCTTCCTGCTCCCAGTTTAGAAAACAGCTCAGGGACGGTCATGTGAAAAGAATCAGTCACGGATCTTTTCCTTCTCCAAGTCCAAACTGGGTCTCCTCCTGGACAGGGCTGAGGGTTCTAACACTCGGAAGGTGAAGGTCTCTCCTTTTGTCTCACACCCAAGCTCAGCCCAAGCTGACACTTCCACCAGTTAGTGACCAACTATGGCCACCTGAGGGCTTCCCTGATGCTTCAGACAGCAACGAATCTGCCTGCCGTGCGGGAGACCCAGGTTCAGTCCCTGGGTGGGGAAGATTCCCCTGGAGAAGGGAATGGCAACCTGCTCCAGTATTCTTGCTGGGAGAAGTCCATGGACAGCAGAACCTGGCGGGCTATAGTCCATGGGGTCATAAAGAGTCAGACACTGAGTGACTCACACTTGCACTATTTTCATGGCCACCTGACTGTGCCCCAGGGGACTGGGGACATTGGCCTTGTCTTTTGTCCCAAATAGCTTAGATGCTGTCCTATTAACCCCTAATAACACTCTTCCTGAGAGGAATTCTAGGACATAAGTGGAAAAAAAGAACTTTCTTCTTTATCACAGTTTCAGGTTTATAGCAAAATTGAGAGGAAGGTGCAGAGAATTCCCTTCTGCCCCCAGGCAGGCATGACTGTCTTCTCCGCTGTCGACATTCCCACTAGCAGGGTACATTTGTTATAATCAATGAGGTTGCACACCACAGTCACCCGGAGTCCATGATTTACGTTAGTGTTCATTCTTGGGCAATACATTTTCTATTTTGTGAAACTAACAATTACTGAGCACTCACNCGTGGAGGAAGCCAAGAAGGGCCAGGCCTGGTGCCCACTGTCAGAGAGTTCACAGCCTGCCAGGGTTTGGAAGATGCCCCCAAAGAGCCAGGGACCCAGGCAGAAGGGAGGATTGCCAGGCACAGGTGCACCCAAGGTGCTGTGTCCTGAGTGTGCCAGTAGAAGTCCCCTGGCATGGGGGGCAGGTGTGGACATTTCAGATGGAGTAAAGACCATCAGATGTGTGGTATGGAAATCAGTTCAGACTTGGCCCCTCTCTGGGAGAACCGCACAGGTGTGTCTGGCAACCTGCTCTTTTATTTTTTAAAAAAGCTAATGTTGGGATTTCCCTGGCAGTCCAGTGGTTAAGACTCTGCACTTCCAATGCACCAATGCAGGGGGTACATGTTTGATCCCTGGTTGGAAAACTAATATCCCGTGGGACCACACATATACAAAAAAAGCTAATGTAATTCATATAAGGGCCATCTTCAGGAAAACCTCTGTGTTCACCCAGCAGCAAGTCTTCCTTGGACTTTAAGTCCTTCCTATGGATGTGAGATCTCTCCTACCAACTGGGAGAGAGTGGGTGGCTTGTACTTAAGATCCTGGGGAAGAAACACAGAGAGAGTTGACAAGGCACAGCTGAGTGTCTCCTGAACTAAGTCACACGACTCCACACCTCTGTACCCTACCCCAGGCACTCAGCTCCGGTGCAGCTCTGCCTTGAGGCCGGGTCATCTGGAGGAACCCGGGCCTCTCTGGGTGGCCTTTGTTCTCCTCTGTACCCACCCACTTTCCCCCAGTTAAGTCCAACTCTTGAAGGGCCATGGGGGGGGGGCCCACCTGTGGCTTGTGAACCCTGGAAACAGGACCAGTCTGAATGCAGCTCCATTTTATACTTAATGTGCTGTTAAGTGTAAAACATACATGGAGTTTTTAAAACTTAGCTTGAAAAAAATTGTAAAATATCTCAGTAACTTTTATATGAGTACTTATTGAAATAATAATATTTTGGATATATTGTGTTAAATAGATCATTAATTTCACCTGTTTCTGTTTTAAAAATGTGGCTGTTAGGAAATTTAAAATTACATGGGTGACATGCAGTATATTGCTTCTGGAAAGTACTGCTCTGGGTGATTCCAGACTGAAGAGAGGGTTCCTTGGCCTAGCAAGCGGCATATCCACACTCATACAGTTGGCTGTTCCCTCGAGCCTTCTCCTTACCAACATCAGACTTCTCTCCTGGCCTTCTAGTCCCTCCTCGATCTTCTCTGATGAGCTCACCAATTGCTTCCTGCTCCCAGTTTAGAAAACAGCTCAGGGACGGTCATGTGAAAAGAATCAGTCACGGATCTTTTCCTTCTCCAAGTCCAAACTGGGTCTCCTCCTGGACAGGGCTGAGGGTTCTAACACTCGGAAGGTGAAGGTCTCTCCTTTTGTCTCACACCCAAGCTCAGCCCAAGCTGACACTTCCACCAGTTAGTGACCAACTATGGCCACCTGAGGGCTTCCCTGATGCTTCAGACAGCAACGAATCTGCCTGCCGTGCGGGAGACCCAGGTTCAGTCCCTGGGTGGGGAAGATTCCCCTGGAGAAGGGAATGGCAACCTGCTCCAGTATTCTTGCTGGGAGAAGTCCATGGACAGCAGAACCTGGCGGGCTATAGTCCATGGGGTCATAAAGAGTCAGACACTGAGTGACTCACACTTGCACTATTTTCATGGCCACCTGACTGTGCCCCAGGGGACTGGGGACATTGGCCTTGTCTTTTGTCCCAAATAGCTTAGATGCTGTCCTATTAACCCCTAATAACACTCTTCCTGAGAGGAATTCTAGGACATAAGTGGAAAAAAAGAACTTTCTTCTTTATCACAGTTTCAGGTTTATAGCAAAATTGAGAGGAAGGTGCAGAGAATTCCCTTCTGCCCCCAGGCAGGCATGACTGTCTTCTCCGCTGTCGACATTCCCACTAGCAGGGTACATTTGTTATAATCAATGAGGTTGCACACCACAGTCACCCGGAGTCCATGATTTACGTTAGTGTTCATTCTTGGGCAATACATTTTCTATTTTGTGAAACTAACAATTACTGAGCACTCACGACCCACTAGGTGCTGTCCTGAGTGTTTCCCTCTCCTGTCTCACAGGATTCTGACAAAGCAGGTGGCATTAGCTCTTTCGTAGGTAAGGCGCCTGGGTTTGGACAAGATCACTGGCCTGGGTAGCGGTGACTGTCTTCTTGCTGGGCAGCACAGCCATCAGATAGGCCAAGTTTCCAGGAGAAGTCTTGGATGATTCTGCCCTTGTTAAGGGGGCTAGTCATTTCCTTGATGGGGCTAGTGCCTGGGAGTGCAACCCCAGGTCTTGGTGAGGGGGGCATGTTACTTCATGCTTGAGGACTGAGTCTGGGTGGCCAGTACTGCTGTGGACGGGGCAGCTATCACAGCACATAACTAGACTTTAGAAAACTTTTTTGACCCTTAATTCCTTTCTTTAAACAGTGTCTGAACTTGTACTTTGACCAGCATTGTGCTGGGCACATGCCTGTCCCCGAGGGGTCAGGGGAATCTCCAGAGTTCAGCTGTGGTTTAGAGACGAGTGAGATGACGTGTGTATATGTGTGTGCATGTGTGTATGTGAATAAATGGGGTGAGAGTGCATGTGTGTGCTATTGGTGTGTGCCTGTGGATGGGTATCTGAGTGTGAGTGTGTACATGTGAGTGTGTTCTTTTCTTTCTTCCCAGATGCTCCTGAGGACCTGAGAGCCTCCTGCATTGCAGCCCAAACCTAGGGGAATCATTTCAGTCCCTACAGGAGGCCCTGCTGACAAGATTGTTGTTGTTTTAAATTTTTATTTGTTTTTATCTTCGGTTGTGCTGGAAGACCGTTTTTCTAGTTGTGGTGATCGAGGGCTACGCTCTAGTTGCATTGCTCGGGCTTCTCATCATGGTGGCTTCTCTTTTTGCAGAGCACAGGCTTTAGAGGGCAGGCTCAATAGTTGTGGTGCACGAGCTCATTTGCTCTGCAGCGTATGGGATCTTCCTGGATAAGGGATCAGATCCACGTCTCCTGCATTGGCAGGCAGACTCTCCACCACCCAGTCACCAGGGAAGTCCCAAGATTAGGGGTTTGAATTAAGGGACCATTTAAAAGGCTATCCTGCTACTTGTCTGTTCTGTGTCTTCAGACTGTTACCAAGTCCAAGGCCATGCTGCTCACTATACAACAGGCTAATAAATCAAGAGACCAGTTGCTGGCATAAGGAACAGCGACTTTATGTGGAAAGCCTGCAGACTCAAAAGATGGTGGACAAGTGTCCCAAAGTACCATCTTCCTGGAATTAGAATCCAGGCTTATGTTCAAAAGGGTGTGGTTAGTTGCAGCAGACTTCTTGTTGCCAGAATCCTTTGTTCCTGCAGCTGTCTGTGTAGGTCAGGTTTTGAAGTTCCTGTAAACCTTCAATGAGACAAATGTTATTCTCTGTTCTGAAACATTTTATTTCTATATGAGTGGAAAATTGTTATACTTTTAAAGGTCAGAGCTTTGAGAATGGACTATTTTGTATATTTCAGGCTATAGGCAGCATTCTTGTAGCAGAAGCAATATAATACAAAGGTCAGTTCAGTCGCTCAGTTGTGTCCAACTCTTTGTGGCCCAATGGACTGCAGCATGCCAAGCTTCCCTGTCTATCACCAGCTCCTGGAGCTTACTCAAATTCATGTCCATCGAGTTGGTGATACCATCCAACCATCTCATCCTCTGTCATCCCCTTCTCCTCCTGCCTTCAATCTTTCCNGGGCCTGCATGCCTGGCTGGGAGAAGCCTGGGCGTGGGAGGTGGGAAGACAGGCAGGGGGAGGGGGCAGCAGGGCCCCTGAGCCTAGAGACCCTGCCCTCTCTTCTCAAGCTCAGGGGAGCCAGGGCTGTCGCCCAGCAGCCTTGGATGGTGTGGCCTCAGCCCCTTAGACTTGGTAGCAAGCAGAACGTGGAGACGGGTCAGGTGGATCACAGGGAAGAGTGTTACTGTTCAGTCGCTAAGTCATGTCTGACTCTTTGTGACCCCATGGACTGCAGCACTCCAGGCTTCCCATGTCCTTCACCGTCTCCCAGAGCTTGCTCAAACTCATGTGCATCGAGTTGGTGATGCCATCCAACTTTCTCATCCTCTGTCGTCCTCTTCTCCTCCCGCCTTGAATTTTTCCCAGCATCAGGGTCTTTTCCAATGCATCAGTTCTTCCCTTCAGGTGGCCAAAGTATTGGAGCTTTCAGCTTCAACGTTGGTCCTTCCAGTGAATATTCAGGACTGAGTTCTTTTGGATTGACTAGTTTGATCTCCTTGCTGTCCAAGGGACTCTTAAGAGTGTGGGTCTGAGCAAGAAAGCCCTTCTGGGCCAGCTGGGCTGTGTGAAGGTTTCAGGGGGGTGGTTATGAGAAGGCCCTTCTGTCCTGGTAGGGAGGAGGGCAGCAGGGCGTCTTTCTTGGCAGGGGATGGATGGGAAGTTCACCAACCCCCAAGGCTGGGGCAGGGGGCACTGGGAGGCCGTTCTAGCGTTGTGTTTGGGGGCGGCTGGGTGAGCAAAGGGGATCAGGACCTGGGAAGTCCGGTGGTACTGAAGAGGGAAGAACAGTTTTTCTGGACTTCACTGGCTTTTACTTTCATGGCCCAGGGCTTGGGACTGTGGGGTGATAGAGGCAGACAGGGTCTCCATCCCTGGGGAGCCCCCAGTCAGGGAAGAAACAAGGCCCCAGCCCTGGAGGGCGCCTGGTCTGAGACGGGGGGCCCAGCTTCTGTTCTGGGGAGTTTGGGAACATCCATATTGGGTGACAGAGAATGGATGGAGTCTCAGCTTGAAGCATGGACCTCACAAGGCCTCCTTAGTGAATGCCTCTGACACTCAGGGAGCGATGGAATCTGGGGGGTCTTCCTGCTTCTCCTCCCTGAGTTGAGACACCTTCCCAGAGCTGGTGAGCCATTCCCCTGGTTACCAGGCCTGGTCAAAGTTGTGCTTAATTGAAACTGCTTGTCCAATGCCTGCAGGTTGAGCAGAAGCTTCTCCCCCCACCTCTGCCTGGCCCTGCTGGGGAGGAACCAGCCCTGGCCCCCTTCTATGGATGAGGAGACTGAGGCTCAGCGACACGAGGGTGCCATGCTTGGGTCTTGGGTCTTATGGGCCAGACTGTTGTTTTTAGAG
>SJYW01006342.1:135902-170954 GCA_006410735.1 Raphicerus campestris | reverse complement strand
AGGTGCACACACTCGCTGTGTACGCACGCGCAGGACCTGTCCGGGCACAGATGCACACACCAGGCACTCAAAGCTTTGCACGCGGTCAACCTATTGTGAACGGAGCAGGTGCCATCCGCTGTGTGGGGCTCTTCAGCAGGAGCCAGCCCACAGCAGCTGCTGCCCCCAGGGAGCTGGAGGCACTAAGGGGGTGGTCCCCACTGAGGGGGCAGTGCCGTGCCTCAGGGACCCTCTCACTCTCGGCTGGGGGAGTCTGGGCAGGAAGTAACTTTGGGGTGAGCCGTTTAATAGAACGACCTAAGGTGGAGGGAAGAGAGGAAAGCTTTGTGCCTGAGGCAGAGAAGGGATTTTTGGAGATGGAGAACTCAGGGGCAGGCAGAGTGAAATGGACAGTTCAGCTTCAGCAAGGAATTTCGTGTCCACTGGCCTGGAAGGGACACAATGGCCCAGCCTGGGCCCCTGGCGCTATGGGGTTCGTGGGACTAGAGGAGGAGGAGCTGAAGATGGTGAGGAGGGGCCAGGTCCCTGGAGAAGGCGCCGGATGTGAAGCGCAGGTAGAGGACGTCTTGAGTTTCACGGTCTTTTCCGCGATCGCAGGCAGCAAGCACCTTTCGGGACTGCATGGCAGAGACGCGCGACCCAGGGTAGCCAGCAGAGGGCACTCCTGCTATAGATTTGAGGCTCCAGGGGCCGGGCTATTGAGCCTCGGGTTTAACCAGGATCAGATCATTCTTGGAAAGCCCCGGGGGTCTGCAGTCCTAACGGAAGCATTCCGGCTTCCCTCCTAGGGGTACGGAGCGGAAGGGTGAGAAGAGACAACCACGTGAGGTGGGAGTCCCACAAGTCCCCCGCTGCCTGGCCAGGTGCTGTCTCGTCAGTGTTTACATCTCTCGTCTCCAGGTGGCGACCTTGGAATCAATCCAGAAAGGCAACTTGGTCTCCCAACCTGCCCAGGAAGTCATCCTTCAGGCCAGCCAGCTTTTCTAGAAGGTTCTCCAGGGAGCTAGTCCCAGGGCTCCGCCTCTGGAGTCTCCGCTCTTCCCTGGCTTGCCTCTAGATGGAAGACTTCCGCGCCTGGTGCCCAACAGGCTCCCCCAGCGGCCACATCCAGCAAACCCGTGGATGCCAGAGTTCTCAGAACGAATCGCAGCCCTTATCTTCTGCCACAAAGCGTGGCAGGCTTCTGTGTGGCTGGTGAGTGGACCCAGCCAGGTCCGGCTGGCTCAGACGAGGGGGCAACCCATCAGTCCCTTGGTGGTGGTGGTGCCCCTTTCACCCCCTGGCAGAGGCACCTGGAGCTCAGGTCATTCACATATTCATTCATTTCTGCAGTTATCAAGCATCATTTGCTACGTCCGTTTTTGGGGACAGAGAGGAGGAGACAGGGTCCCTGCCTGAGTCTGGAGGAGGAGACAGGAAATAGATGTGACCATCCAGGGTGGTGTGTACTTCGAGGAGAATTGTTTTCTTCCTCTGAACCTTACTTTTCTGTCTGGCTTCTCTGATAGAGTCAGTGGCATCATTACCACCCATCTGCTCAACCTGAAAATGCAAAGTCATCTCCATGCTTCCCCTACTCAGCCCCATCTCCCTTTCGGCTACTGTGTCCCATCCCGCCCTCATCATCTCTCTCCCAGGTCATCCTTTCAGCCTGGGGGCCGGCCTTTGGCCCCCTTCCAGCTTTCACATTGTCACCAAAGTGAGCCCTTCTTCAAACTCCCTGATGCTCAGACTCATACAAGAAGAATTTTAGCGAATGTGACCTAAGGGAAATCATTTGGTTGGGGGAAAAGCACTGTAAACAAGGTTGGAAGAACAAAGGCCAACTGAGAAAAGACATTTGTAACTCATGTAGGAAAGGCCTTCTTCCCACGTTGACCAAAGCTCACACCAGTCAGCAAGGACAAGATCCCACAGCGGGGGAAAAACGTAAAGAGCAGGAACATCTGGCTCATAAAAAATAGGAAGAGAGCGCTCTTTGGCAGTGCATATACTAAAACTGGAATAATATGGAGAAGATCAGCATGGCTCCTGTGCAAGGATACATGCAAATTCGTGAAGTGTTACATATTTAAAAAAAAAATTATACAAGTGAACTTATTTAGAAAACAGATTCACATACTTTGAAAACAAACTTAGAGTTGCCAAAGGGAAAATGTGGTGGTGGTGGGAATAAAATAGGAATAGGGAATGAACGGATACACACTACTATATATAGGATCTACTGTATAGGACTGGAAACTCTACTCAGTATTCTGTAACAACCTATATGGGAAAAGGATCTGAAAAAGAATGGATATGTGTATATGGATAAATGGATCACTCTGCTATACACCTGGAACTAACAGAACTTTGTAAATTAACTCTAGTCCAATATGAAATAAAAATTAAATTAAAAAAACAAAGAATAAAAAAATTTAGGGAAGGATGTTCAGTCTTACTCAAGATTAAAGAAATGGAAATTGAAGGAACAGAGAGAACTTTTTCAACCAGTGAAAGGACAAAACTTGAAAAACAGCAACAGACAAACTTCAAGTTCGATGAGACCTAGTGCTGATGGACATGTTGAGGGAAATACTCTCATTCATGGTTGGTGGAAGTGAAAATGTGTAGGACTTTTTAGGAAGACTTGGAGGTGAAGATCCATGATGTACAGGGCACTGGGCCTGCCTGGAGCCTTTAAAAAAATTGCAAATTCAAATTTCAATTTCAAATATACATGAAAGTAGAGAGGATGGCAGAACAAACTCCCATATGCCTGTCAGTTCAGTTCAGTTGCTCAGTCATGTTCGACTCTTTGCGACCCCATGGACGACAGCACGTGAGGCTTCCCTGTCCATCAACAACTCCCTGAGCTTGTTCAAACTCATATGAGTCCATCGAGTCGGTGATGCCATCCAACCATCTCATCCTCTGTCATCCCCTTTTCCTCCCACCTTCAGTCTTTTCCAGCATCAGGGTCTTTTCCAATGAGTCAGTTCTTCCCATCAGGTGGCCAAAGTATTGGAGCGTTCAGCTTAAGCATCAGTCCTTCCAGTGAATTTTAAGGACTGAACATTCATATTCGTAATATGCCCATCACTCAGCTTCAGTGATCGTCAACTTGCTGCCATTCCTTTTTTCTTTTTTCAATATTTAAAAATTGAAGTATAATTGATTTATAATGTTGTGTTCATTTTTGCTGTACAGCAAAGGATTCAGTTATACACGTATATACATTCTTTTTAAAATACTCTTTTCCATTATGGTTTATCATAGGATTTTTTTTTTTTTTTTTGGCTGAGCTGGGTCTTCCTTGCGGTTCATGGGCTTCTGTAGCTGCAGCACCCAGGCTTAGCTGCCCTCGTTCAGGGTCTGAACCCATGATCCCTACGTTGGAAGGAGGATTCTTAACCACTGGCCTGCCAGAGAAGTCCCTATCATAGGATATTGAGTATAGTTCTCTCTGTTATATAGTAGGACTCTGTTTATCCAATCTGTTTATAAAAGCTTACGTCTGTGAACCCCATCTTCCTCATCCGCCCCTAACCCACTCCTGCTTGGCAACCACCAGTCTACTTTCTGTGCCCACGAACATGCTGCCATTCTTGTTCCTTCTCTCTCCTCCACCACCTTTTGTTGGGGAGATGGGGGTATTTTAAAGCAAAGATATAATTTCATTCACCTTGAATGAAAATTTCGCAATAGCCATCAAAAGAAAAACATGGATTTACCCTTTCATCCAGTAATCCCACTGTTAAAATTCCCTTAAGGATATATTGGTAAAAGTTCACCAGGCTAGATGTTCAGGCAGGTTTATTATATCATTGTTCGTGAGAAGGAAAAAAATTCCTGGATGCCTGCGCGGAGGTTGGGAGGGACAGGAGTGAATGAATTATAGCTCACGATCACGATGGATTAAAGAGAGTGAGGTGGCTCTCCAGGAGATATTATTAACTGAAAGATTGTGGTATTATTAACTGGGAAATGGAGGCATTGAAGAGACTGATCATATCCCTTTGTATAATTAAAATCTCTATAAATAGACAAAAACAAAACGAAAGATCATAGCAATGCTTGGATGACTCTGTTGCTACAGAATCAAGTCCAAACTCTTCAGCACACCTTTCATGCTGGTCTCTCTTTCCAACCCTCGTTCTAGCCATTTCTTCCTCTAATAAGCCCTATGAGTTGGTCCACAGATTCCCATAATGGGTTCCAAGGAACCCTACCTTCACCTGCTCCTCCTGGAAGGGGCTTCATGGGTGATCAAGTTTGGGAGAGTCACAGCATACATTAGCTTGTCGAAGGCTCTGGGAAGTTCACAGTCAAACAAACAAAAACTGCTTGACCAGGATGTACATGCCTTGCTCTGGTCCCCCCAGACTCTGGAGCATGGTTCTCAGCCCTGGCTTTCCTCAGGGCTTCCCTGGTGGCTCAGCTGGTANTAGCTGCAGCACCCAGGCTTAGCTGCCCTCGTTCAGGGTCTGAACCCATGATCCCTACGTTGGAAGGAGGATTCTTAACCACTGGCCTGCCAGAGAAGTCCCTATCATAGGATATTGAGTATAGTTCTCTCTGTTATATAGTAGGACTCTGTTTATCCAATCTGTTTATAAAAGCTTACGTCTGTGAACCCCATCTTCCTCATCCGCCCCTAACCCACTCCTGCTTGGCAACCACCAGTCTACTTTCTGTGCCCACGAACATGCTGCCATTCTTGTTCCTTCTCTCTCCTCCACCACCTTTTGTTGGGGAGATGGGGGTATTTTAAAGCAAAGATATAATTTCATTCACCTTGAATGAAAATTTCGCAATAGCCATCAAAAGAAAAACATGGATTTACCCTTTCATCCAGTAATCCCACTGTTAAAATTCCCTTAAGGATATATTGGTAAAAGTTCACCAGGCTAGATGTTCAGGCAGGTTTATTATATCATTGTTCGTGAGAAGGAAAAAAATTCCTGGATGCCTGCGCGGAGGTTGGGAGGGACAGGAGTGAATGAATTATAGCTCACGATCACGATGGATTAAAGAGAGTGAGGTGGCTCTCCAGGAGATATTATTAACTGAAAGATTGTGGTATTATTAACTGGGAAATGGAGGCATTGAAGAGACTGATCATATCCCTTTGTATAATTAAAATCTCTATAAATAGACAAAAACAAAACGAAAGATCATAGCAATGCTTGGATGACTCTGTTGCTACAGAATCAAGTCCAAACTCTTCAGCACACCTTTCATGCTGGTCTCTCTTTCCAACCCTCGTTCTAGCCATTTCTTCCTCTAATAAGCCCTATGAGTTGGTCCACAGATTCCCATAATGGGTTCCAAGGAACCCTACCTTCACCTGCTCCTCCTGGAAGGGGCTTCATGGGTGATCAAGTTTGGGAGAGTCACAGCATACATTAGCTTGTCGAAGGCTCTGGGAAGTTCACAGTCAAACAAACAAAAACTGCTTGACCAGGATGTACATGCCTTGCTCTGGTCCCCCCAGACTCTGGAGCATGGTTCTCAGCCCTGGCTTTCCTCAGGGCTTCCCTGGTGGCTCAGCTGGTAAAAGAATCTGCCTGCAATGTGGGAGACCTGGGTTTGATCCTTGGGTTGGGAAGATCCCCTGGAGAAGGGAATGGCTACCCAGTCCAGTATTCTGGCCTGGAGATTTCTGTGGACAGAGGAGCCTGGAGGGCTACAGTCCTTGGGGTTGCAAAGAGTCAGACGTGACTGAGCGATTTCACTTCACTTCACTTCACCAGCTCCGTGAGTAAAGGAGAAGCGCTACCCTGTGGGGGCTCCTGCCCTTTCTGAGCTTATACAGTCCCACCTCTCCTCGCTAACCACCCCACCCCCCAGCCTCTTCTCATTCCCTAAGAAAGGAGCGTCTGAGTTCAGCTTTTCCATTAGCTATTACCCTGGCCTGGAACGCCTTTCCCTGCATGCGCTGGCTCCTTTCTTAATTCCGTTTCCCCTTAAATGTCATCTGGGAGAGGCCTTCCTGCCCTGGCCCCCGGAAGCACTGTTTCCCTTTACATGCTTCCATGGAGAACATCTCATTCTCTGGTTTGATTATTTTCCATCTTTCCCCCTAGAGTGTCTGCTCCATGAAAGCAAAGATGTCTTTTGTGTTCATCACTATATCCCCAGAGCCTAGGGATAGCTCAGCACACAGTAGATGCTCAACTAACAGTAGCCAATCAAATGTGTTTCCTTTGAGGTTTGCTTTCCTTGGCATTCCTTTTGCTCCCAGTGAACAGTGATCCAGCTGGGAGTCTCCTGGTCCCCACCCACCTCTGCTTGGATCTGTTCTCACCTCATATCCTCTGCTTGGCAAAGCCCTGCCCTGGCTTCGAAACCCAGCTTTGTGGTCCCTCCCCGTGAAACCATCAGCAGCAGCCTGGTCTGAATGAGTCGCTCCCTCCTGCTCCTCCCAGGTGCCTGAACATACACACCTTCATCACCGCACAATAACTTGGCCCCGGGATGGACCGCGTGTCCATTTCTTGCTCACCTGCCTGTGCTCATTAAGGGCAGGGCTCATCTGACTCAGTGCTGAGTTCTTGGCACCCTGCCTAGTGATGGCCCCACCATGGATGCCGTGAATGGGTGCTGAGGAAAAGCCCAGCATCGGGCACTTACTGTCTGCATCCAGCAAGCCAGCATCGATTGGGCACTTCCTGTGCATAAAGTGCCAAGTTAGACCTTAGAGTGGGTTCAAAGGTGAACAGAAAGCTGTCTTTTGGCTGTGCGTGCATGCTCAGTCGCTTCAGTTGTGTCTGACTCTTTGTGACCCTATGGACGGTAGCCTGCCAGGCTCCTCTGACCATGGGATTCTCCAAGCGGGAATAGTGGAGTGTTCTTCTCAGGGGATCTTCTCCTCTCAGGGATCGAACCCGAGTCTTCTGCGTCTCCTGCATTGCAGGCAAATTCGTTTCCTGCTGAGCTACCAGGGAAGCCCTCATTTGGCTGTAAAGGATTGGAATTCTAGAAGGGGAGCAGATCCACCTCCAAATAATAATTCTAACGTGAGTGACAGCGACTAGCAGTCTGGCGCTAGAATAGGTAAGGGAGAGTGTATTAGTTTCCTATTGTTATTGGAAAAAATGACAGCTTCATTTTTTAAATGATTATTTACTTTCAGTTGCACTAGTCTTGCTTGCCATGCCCGGGTTTTCTCTAGCTCTTGTGAGTAGGGGCTACTCTTCGTTGAGGTGCATGGGCTTCTCATTGCGGTACTTTCTCTTGTTGTGAAACATGGGCTCTAGGGTGCTTGGGCTTCAGTGGTTGTGGCACATGAACTTAGCTGCCCTGTGACATGTAGAATCCTCCTGGATCAGGGATCAAACCTGAGTCCCCTGCATTGGCAGGCAGATTCTCAACTGCTGGACCACCAGGGAAGTCCCAAATGACAGCTTTAGGGGTCTGAAGCAACACTCACATTATCTGACAATTCTGGAAGTCTGAGGTCTGAAGTGCATCTTGCAAGGTTAAATCAAGCTGTCAGCAGGGCTGAGCCCCTTCTGGAGGCACTCAGGGGGAACTGACCCTTGCCTTTTCTGCTTCTAGAGTCTGCTTACATTCCTTCGCTCATGGCTTCTTCACTCTGCCCTCCGCTTCTGTTGTCACATCTCCTTCTCTGACTCTGAGCTTTCCCCCAGCCCCTACCCCTATTTAAGGACTCTTCCCAGGTGGTGCTAGTGGTAAAGAACCCACCTGCCAATGCAGGAGATGTAGGACATGTAAGACATGCGGGTTTGATCCCTGGGTCAGGGAAGGCACTCTGAAGTAGGAGATGGTAACCCACTCTGGTTCTTGCCTGGGAAATCCCATGGACAGAAGGGACTGTCAGGCCATGGTCCATGGGATCACAAAGAGTTGGACATGACTGAAGTGACTTAGCACTCATGCGTGTAGTTATATTGGGCTCAACCAGGAAATCCAGAAAATTCCAGTTAAGGAATGCAAATTCCTTAACTTAATTACACCTGCCAAGTCTCTTTTACCATATAAGGTATACAGTTCTGGAGGTTAGGATGGGGACATCTGCCTAGGAGAGGGAAGGGTTACCTCTTATCCTGGGAGCCTTCATCCAGCCAGCTTGGGAGTTGCTGATCCTTCCAAATCCCTAGTGTGCACAAGGCCTGAGGCCAGCCGCTGCCTCATGTGAGCCTCAGAAAGAGTTTGTCATGGAAACCAAGTAGCCTTATTTTGCAGGTGAGGCTGAGAGAAGGGTTGTGACTTGTCCACAGTAGAGTCTGCATTGATCCAGGCTCTTGGAGTTGGCCTCCCGAGTGAGCTCTTTCCATAAGGGGCGGAATAGTGAACCTGGGGGTTGAGAACATTAGGGGCTGTGATTCCTCTCCAACAAAACCTTACTGGAGAAAGTGAATCACACCTGAAAAGCTGAACAACAAGCCCAGGGCCTGGGTTTTGAGGCAGAGGCAGGACCAGGGGGCTGTGAAGCTGCTGGCTTGGGGCAGGTTGTAATGGGGAGGAGCAGTTGGGGGCCTCGTGTGGGACAGAGTAGCCCATGGGGCCCAGGCCTCTGCACAGCTGTGCTTCTCCCCTTTCTTTTTGGTCAGTCACGTGTATCGTCTTGTGGTGGGCTGGGTGATCAGAGGAGGCCCAGTGGTAAAGAATCTGCCTGCCCCGGAACTAGAGGCAGGAGACGCGAGTTCGATCCCTGGGTTGGGAAGATCACCTGGAGGTGGGGAGGAGGAAATGGCAACTCACTTCAGTATTCTTGCTTGGAGAATCCCATGAACAGAGGAGCCTGGTGGGCTGTAGTTCAAGGGGTTGCAAAGAGTTGGATATGACTGAGCGTCTGAGGATGCATGCGGTATAGGTGATAGAAGAACCAAGAGACCCCCTTCCCTCCAGTGGTGTTAGTTGGGAGGAAGGAGACACCAAGCTCAGAGCGTCACACGGGCAAGACAGTGTCCACCCCGAGCGAGCTCCCAGTCTGAGTGGGGAGACAGAACATCTGCCCCAGGAAGCATCCACTCAGATGGGGGAGGTGAAGCCTCTTTCTCAGGGAGCCTGGGCCACACATCCCCTGGAGGAAATCACTTGAGAGTGTTGAAGAGCAGGGACCAGTGAGGGTGAATTAATCCAGGAGCAACCAGTCTCGCAGGGCACGGAGAGGCGAGTGGGCAGGTGGGGCAGGGCCTGGGGGCCTGGGAGGCTGGGGTCTTGAGGATGGGCAGTCTGGAGTTCTTTGGGATTTCTGAGTTGGTTCCCACAGGTCCTCAGGTCCCCTTCAGCCTTCAGTGCATAGGGGAGAGGAGATGAGCCCCGGGCCTGAAAGAGGACCCCCTTGACCTGTTGCCTTCTCATCCTCCCCTGTAGCTACGTCAGGCCAAGGAAGGGGAAGGGTGGATAGGGGAAAGAAAGGGGGGGGGCGCATAGGGGAGAAGCTGGTCCTCTCAAGTTGGACTCTTCCAGCCTCGGAAGCGGCAAGGGTTCCCACCTGTGCCCCCCTCTGGCTCCCTTTACGGACCTCCTCCCCATCCATTCCTGCTGGTTTGGGGCCTCCCTTGCCCTCTCCTCCTGCTCTGGGTGCTGAGGCCTCTGGCCCTTGCTGGGACAGGGCCCTGGACAGCTGATGTGGCTTTGCCTGGAAAGACGCGGTGTTCTGGGTGGCTGAGTCCCAACGTGGGTCTANACGCGAGTTCGATCCCTGGGTTGGGAAGATCACCTGGAGGTGGGGAGGAGGAAATGGCAACTCACTTCAGTATTCTTGCTTGGAGAATCCCATGAACAGAGGAGCCTGGTGGGCTGTAGTTCAAGGGGTTGCAAAGAGTTGGATATGACTGAGCGTCTGAGGATGCATGCGGTATAGGTGATAGAAGAACCAAGAGACCCCCTTCCCTCCAGTGGTGTTAGTTGGGAGGAAGGAGACACCAAGCTCAGAGCGTCACACGGGCAAGACAGTGTCCACCCCGAGCGAGCTCCCAGTCTGAGTGGGGAGACAGAACATCTGCCCCAGGAAGCATCCACTCAGATGGGGGAGGTGAAGCCTCTTTCTCAGGGAGCCTGGGCCACACATCCCCTGGAGGAAATCACTTGAGAGTGTTGAAGAGCAGGGACCAGTGAGGGTGAATTAATCCAGGAGCAACCAGTCTCGCAGGGCACGGAGAGTCGAGTGGGCAGGTGGGGCAGGGCCTGGGGGCCTGGGAGGCTGGGGTCTTGAGGATGGGCAGTCTGGAGTTCTTTGGGATTTCTGAGTTGGTTCCCACAGGTCCTCAGGTCCCCTTCAGCCTTCAGTGCATAGGGGAGAGGAGATGAGCCCCGGGCCTGAAAGAGGACCCCCTTGACCTGTTGCCTTCTCATCCTCCCCTGTAGCTACGTCAGGCCAAGGAAGGGGAAGGGTGGATAGGGGAAAGAAAGGGGGGGGGCGCATAGGGGAGAAGCTGGTCCTCTCAAGTTGGAGTCTTCCAGCCTCGGAAGCGGCAAGGGTTCCCACCTGTGCCCCCCTCTGGCTCCCTTTACGGACCTCCTCCCCATCCATTCCTGCTGGTTTGGGGCCTCCCTTGCCCTCTCCTCCTGCTCTGGGTGCTGAGGCCTCTGGCCCTTGCTGGGACAGGGCCCTGGACAGCTGATGTGGCTTTGCCTGGAAAGACGCGGTGTTCTGGGTGGCTGAGTCCCAATGTGGGCCTACCTGGGAGCATGTTTCCTGGAAACCAGTTATAGGGGAAGGGAGCACCTGGGGACCTCTGGAGGAACCCCCTGCCTCTGACTCTCCTAATTGGATGCCTCCTGAGGGCCCAGATTGTTTGTGTCTCCCATGGCTGCGGGGGAGGCGGAGGGTGGGGCCTTTTTTGGAGCCAGATACAAATCATTAGAGGGTGGATCTGGGCAGGGCAGCCCTGGGGCCTCACGAGAGAGGCTGAGGGAACAAAACAGAAGAGGATTCCACCTGAGGGCAAGCATGGCGGGGCGAGGGTGCACTTCCTGGCCAGGGGTGGGGGTGCTGGGGGGAGGTAAGGGGTAGGGCATCCTTGGTGACCCTGTGTAGCCCATCCTGGGCAAGGTCCCTGCAGGTGAGAGGGGCTCAGGGTCTGTGAGGAAGCAAGCTGACAGGCCCTGGTGGCTGGGCTCTGGGGGTAGGGTCTTTGAGGACCCTCAAGGATTTGGGGTGTTCTCTGCATCAGTCAAGCCAAGGTCCCAGCTGGGAGCCCACCCCCACATCCTGGGCCTCTCACTTCCCCAACCTCACCGGATGTGGACTCTTTCCTTGGAGGGAGGGTAGGTGGCCATGTAGTCCCTTCCTGGGTCCCTGTCTTCCACCTAACAACTCAGCGAGCACTTACAGAGCGTCTGCTGCATACGTGCTGTGTTCTGGGCTCGGGGTGGGGTGGGCACTGTCCTAGGAGGTGACAGTTAATGCTTGGGGGCCCTGTAGGAGCCAAGGTCAGGTGGGCTGATGTGGCAAGATGCTCGTCACCATCAACATGCATCGATTTTCTAATAAAAATATATGTATTTTTAACATTTATTCTTGGCTGTGCTGGGTCTTCATTGCTGTGCTCAGGTTTTCTCTAGTTGCGGCGATCGGGGGCTAGTCTCTAGTTGCGGTGCGTGGGCTTCTCGCTGCGGTGGCTTCTCATTGCAGAGCGCAGGCTCTAGAGCTCGAGCTCAGTAGCTGTGTCGTGCTGGCTTAGTTGCTTGTGGCATGGAGTGGGACACAACTTAGCAACTGAACAACATCAGTGTGAGATCTTAGTTCCCAGACCAGGGATCGAACCTGCGTCCCCTGCATTGGCAGGCGGACCACTGGCCCACCAGTGAAGTCCTGATTGAACATCAACTGCATACGGGGCCCCCAGATCACCTTGCACCTTCCACCAACACCATAGTGTGGGTGTAGTCCCAGNGAACCCCCTGCCTCTGACTCTCCTAATTGGATGCCTCCTGAGGGCCCAGATTGTTTGTGTCTCCCATGGCTGCGGGGGAGGCGGAGGGTGGGGCCTTTTTTGGAGCCAGATACAAATCATTAGAGGGTGGATCTGGGCAGGGCAGCCCTGGGGCCTCACGAGAGAGGCTGAGGGAACAAAACAGAAGAGGATTCCACCTGAGGGCAAGCATGGCGGGGCGAGGGTGCACTTCCTGGCCAGGGGTGGGGGTGCTGGGGGGAGGTAAGGGGTAGGGCATCCTTGGTGACCCTGTGTAGCCCATCCTGGGCAAGGTCCCTGCAGGTGAGAGGGGCTCAGGGTCTGTGAGGAAGCAAGCTGACAGGCCCTGGTGGCTGGGCTCTGGGGGTAGGGTCTTTGAGGACCCTCAAGGATTTGGGGTGTTCTCTGCATCAGTCAAGCCAAGGTCCCAGCTGGGAGCCCACCCCCACATCCTGGGCCTCTCACTTCCCCAACCTCACCGGATGTGGACTCTTTCCTTGGAGGGAGGGTAGGTGGCCATGTAGTCCCTTCCTGGGTCCCTGTCTTCCACCTAACAACTCAGCGAGCACTTACAGAGCGTCTGCTGCATACGTGCTGTGTTCTGGGCTCGGGGTGGGGTGGGCACTGTCCTAGGAGGTGACAGTTAATGCTTGGGGGCCCTGTAGGAGCCAAGGTCAGGTGGGCTGATGTGGCAAGATGCTCGTCACCATCAACATGCATCGATTTTCTAATAAAAATATATGTATTTTTAACATTTATTCTTGGCTGTGCTGGGTCTTCATTGCTGTGCTCAGGTTTTCTCTAGTTGCGGCGATCGGGGGCTAGTCTCTAGTTGCGGTGCGTGGGCTTCTCGCTGCGGTGGCTTCTCATTGCAGAGTGCAGGCTCTAGAGCTCGAGCTCAGTAGCTGTGTCGTGCTGGCTTAGTTGCTTGTGGCATGGAGTGGGACACAACTTAGCAACTGAACAACATCAGTGTGAGATCTTAGTTCCCAGACCAGGGATCGAACCTGCGTCCCCTGCATTGGCAGGCGGACCACTGGCCCACCAGTGAAGTCCTGATTGAACATCAACTGCATACGGGGCCCCCAGATCACCTTGCACCTTCCACCAACACCATAGTGTGGGTGTAGTCCCAGGGACCCTCCCCGCATACCCTGGTCCTGCTCGAGTCTGCGGCCTGTGCTACTCATGCCGAGAATGCACGGGCTCTTCAGCAGCCTCTGGAGAGGAGACCCGGGGCCTGTAGGTTTGGTCAAGCCTGGGGCTGGCGTGGGGACCCTGGGGGGATTCAACCGTCTCCCCGGGGTCTCTTCCTGCTGTCCCCTCCCTGCTGTGCTGGACTCCCAGCGGCCTCTGGGGCTGGATTGCCTTCTCTTTTTCCCCTCCTCTTCCTCGTCTAGGCCAAGCTGCTGACACCTGTGGGGGGGTGTGGGCCTGGTGCTGCCCCTCCGGCTGCCAGGGGCCTCTCCCTGCTGGGGGTGGAGGACAGGCCCAGGCAGGAGGAGTCACGGCCGAGAGGACCTCGTCTCCTGCCAAGCCTTCCTTCCTTCCCTGGCATGGAGAGTGGGCACTGCTCGGGCCCTGGCTTCAGGCCCTGCCTACTGCCTGCCAGCTGTTCAGAAACCCTGGGCCTCGGCTTCCTCACGGCGTCGTTGGGGAGATCCGGCAAGGGCTGGCCAGAGCCGTGAAGGAAGTATGTCTGGGTCTTCTTAGGTCTTCCAAGGATGGCCACACTCTCCAGAGAGCCAGGGAAACTTTCCTGGGGTCTGTCTCTGGCCCTCCACCTGGGGAGAAGGGCTAAGCTGGGCCTGTTCTTCTGCAAGTGAGGCCTTTCTGGGCTCAGGTGGGCACAGAAGTGGAGGGGGCTCCAATAGGCCGGAGGCACAGGGCCTGGGAGTCACTGGTGTGGGGAAACCTAGGTCCTGCCCTGGTGCACAGCCTGATGTCAGCAAGGGGAAGGGTAGGGTTGACGGGGTGATTGTGGGGTCTTGGTGATTTTCGAGAAAAGAAGGTTAGGAAACTCTCTGTCCCTTCAAACTGGGCTGCAAGACTAATGTCTGGGTACTTTGGAGGTGGGATGCAGGCTCTGGAGAGGCAGAGAGTGGGTGGCAGGTGCCCTGTGGCCTGGCCCCTTCTCCAGGCTGCTAGCTCTACTTCATATTCACTTCTCTGAACTTAGGGAGGCCTGTCTGGACAGAGGAGGACAGTCAGCTGCTGGAGGAGAGGGGTTCCTGGGAGGGTGGCTCCAGCGGGGAGGGGAAGCTCTTTCTCTGTGGGGGTGAGTGGCTGGAGCAAGGCTGGCCTCTGAGCCACTTAGGTGACCCCAGGTTCTGTTTGTTCCCTTCCCCGGCCTGTCCTGGAGTAGCAGGAAGTCCTCCCAGATATCGTGGAAGAGACCTGGTGTTCTGACCTTGCCCCCAGTCTTGACCTTGAGGCCCTGCTCCCCACTCCCAGGAACGCTGGGAACCCCCAGACTTTACAGTCAGGGTGGGAGCAGAATAAACTCTGGTTGTCTCCTCTCGGTAGCCCGTGCAGGCCCCACTCTCCAACGAGGAGACACCCTTGCGTGCGAGGCCACCCACTCTCTAGGCAGGAAGTCCTTCCAGCAGTCTGACCTCAGCACACCAGCTCTGATCTGCATGGAACCTGGACTCCCTCCCTGTCCCCGTGTGTGTGGGCCCTGAGCCCAGGCCACCCACGTGCCTCCCTCCACCCCTGGAAGCTTCCCATTCAGACAGGCCCCGTGCAGACGCAGACGCCAGGGTCCTGGCAGCGCCTAAATCATTAGCACCGCCGAGATTAGGCCGCTAATCTCCTGGCTGGGAGCGGGCGGGTGCCAGCCGCCAGGATGCGGGCTTGTGCCTTTTCCTTGCAGGGGCCGCCCTTCTCCAGGGTGCGGCTGCCCGGCAGGTCCTGTCTCTCCTGTGCTTAGCGCCTCCTCTGGGGGCCCTTTGGGGGCCTTTTTCCGCAGGTACTGGTAGGGTGAGCAGTGGCCGTCACCCTAACCAACTCTCTGATTCCCTCTCTCCCTCTGCCTCCACTTGACTCTCACAAAGACCCTGGGAGGCAGGAGTTACCCCATTTTGCAAATGAGACAACCAGGGCAGTGAACTGACTTCCTGAAAGGCTTGAATCCAGGGTTCCCTCAGCTCAGCAGCTGTGACTGTTCCTCTCAGACAGGGCAGCCCCCTGGTGAGGGACTGAGTCTCCTGCACAGACTGGAAGTAATCCCAGGAGAGCTGGAGGCTCCCCTAGGTCAGAGGCTGACTTGTTCCCACTGTAAGGGGTGAGGGAGGGTGTCCCCCTGGATCTCTCCACCCTCTCCCTGGGATCCAAGAATGCTGGGTGGGGGGCCAGAGCAGCCCCAGGCTCTGGGCCTGTGGAGCCTTGTCCCAGGCCCTTTCTGGCTCCCAGGGTTGGGTTCTCCGGACTCCCCCAAGAATGAGCTCAGCTGCCTAATTGCGGTTGAGGATGGAAGATCACCCTACCCCCGGGGCTGCGGCTCCAACACTACCTTTGTTTCTAACAGACAATGGTGGCTAAGAGGCCATCGTGCCCAGGCCAGGCTTGGGCAGGGGAGGGGGCCGGGGGAGGCACTCGGGTGTCCAGCCTGAGCCCCAGGCCCTGGGTGGCTTGTACAGAAGCAAATTACACGGCTGGGGTTTTGGCTCCGACTTCAAGGGCCAGGGGCCCAGCCCCACTTTAGCCTGGCTATAAAGGGCTGCCCGGGGTCTCTGTCCAGACCAGACCCTGCGCTCGACTGTGGACGTCATGGCTGCCACCACCGCCAGCATCCGCCAGTTCTCCACCTCTGGCTCTGTCAAGGGCCTGTGCACGCCCAGTGGGGGTTTCTCTAGGATGTCTTCCATCCGTGTTGGGGGTGCTTGCCGGGCCCCCAGCCTCCTGGGAGTCGGCAGCTCTGGCAATATGTCCATGTCCTCATCCCGCTTCTCCATGGGCTTGGGTGGCGGCTATGGCGGGGGCTATGCCTGCAACCTGGGCGGGGGCTTCGGCTCCAGCTTTGGCATGGCTGACAACTTGCTGGGAGGCAGTGAGAAGGAGACCATGCAGAACCTCAACGACCGCCTGGCCTCCTACCTGGAGAAGGTGCGCGCCCTGGAGGAGGCCAACGCCGACCTGGAGGTGAAGATCCATGACTGGTACAAGAAGCAGGGGCCCGGGCCCGCCCGCGACTACAGCCACTACTTCAAGACCATCGAGGAGCTTCGGAGCAAGGTGGGCGCTCCCTGCCCTCTGTCCTCAGTATCTACTTCCGACTCATGCATCCCAGCTTTGGACCTTTGCCAACATCTCTCCTCCAGCCTAGGTTTCCATTATTCATTCATTCATTCACTCGTTCTCTCACTTGCCCTGGAACCCAACTCTGGTCCCCAGGCCTGGAGGGCATCCCAGGAAGGGAGGCTGTGTGGAGTTCCTTCTTCCTGGGGGAGGGTATTTGGTGTGGGTGATGTAGGCATGGTCAGGGAAGTCTTCAGAATCTTGAGGGCAGCAGAAGACGTTCCAGGTATAGAGATCAGTGTGGACAAAGGCATAGAAGTGGGAACGAGTTTGGTGTGGCTGCTGGGAGATGAGGGTGGAAGTCTCCTCACTAGTCCATTCTCCTCTGAGTTTGCTCCCCTGCTACCTGCCTCACCACCTCCAGGCAGTCCTCCTGGATGGATGGCACTTGACTTTTGTCTTCAGACCTTGGGGTCCTTTCTGTACTTTGAGGTTCCGTCTATACTGTGTTCATTGCGCTGATTTCACTGAGTCTGACATATTCTCACAGCTGTTTTCGCTCTGGGTCTTCCTCACTCCTTCCAGGATGGCCACTCTGGGGTTTCCTAAGTGCAGATGCTGTCTCATTCCTTGCAGAGTTCACGGAGGAGGGCGGGGTGGTCCCTGAAAAAAGCAGCTGTGTCTTCCCACTCAGACTGGAAGCTCCCAAGGGGAGAAATTTCTGTTAGTCTGATGGAAGAGGCAACACACACACACACACACACACACACACACACACACACTATGATCTCTATGAACTCATGACCTTGGCATTCTGTGAATGTCGCACCTGGGTCTTTTGCACAAACCTTCTGGCTGGAAGGACCTAAAGGGCTGCAGTTTCCAGAGGCAGCAGAGAGGTCAAAGAGGTTCAAGAGCCAGGCTTGGGGAGAGTTAGGCTGGGGGCTGGCTGGCCTGGGCTCAGCCCGCTCAGTTTCCTGGTGGAGAACCAGGCCTGTGGCCCTGTGAGGGGCTTTGCCTGCTCCTGCCAAGGACCCAGGCCAGAAAGGGAACTCCTGCAGTTACCCCCTGGAGGCCGCACCGATGGGAGTGCCAGATCAGATACCGGCCTTGGTCTGGGCAGCGGGGAACCCAGGGGAGCCCTGGTGAGTCAGTGTTCCCGAGCTGAGCTCTGGGGTCAGCCAGATCCTCACCCCAGACCCCAGCGCGCTGCGCACCCGGCCGCTGAGTCACTGCCCCTCGGCGGTTTGCACCACCCACCCCTTGCTGGGCCCCATCAGCCTCCTGAGTGGGAGGTGGGAGGTGGAGCAGGTCTGCAGGCTGCAGACCGGCCCACTGAGGCCCTGGGGCAAGTTCAAACTGGCTCTTGGGTTCAGTCTGGAAACCGAGCCTGACCCAGGGAGCCTTTTCAGAACTTAGGGGCTCAAGAGGGCTCTGAGGCCCAGCCTGAGTTTCCTGGGGCTGCCCCCTCTTACAGTTTGTACACTTCAGCCCTCAGTCTTAAAAAACTCCAAAGTCTACCCAGCTAGTCTGCCAAGACTTCCTCTCTGCTTCCTCCAGGCAGCGTGCAGGGGCCTCGCCCTCGCCCTCCCCCTCCCCCATGGCCCTCGATGGGAGCCTCTCTCCTGTGTTTCTCACAACAATAATGACAGCTCTGCTCCTTCCAGAGCCTCTCCCTTTCCCTGTGGTCGTTTGAACCTCCCAGATAACCCTGTGGGAAAAGAAAACCTTGTCCTAAGGTTTGATGTGGGACCCATCATAGCCTTATTAACTATTTCATTAATTGTTTAATTAAATTAATGCTTCCTGGGGGCTGACTCTGGGCCAGGCACTGTGCCCAGGGCTGGGGATTCCAAACAGAATGAGACAGGCATGCGACAAGGCGATGCTCCTCTGGCGCACAGAGACCAGTGGGAGAGAAGAAAAATACACATAAAAAAGTCGTGGAAAAAAATTGCACTTGTGAGAAGTACTGTGTAAGAGAGATGGGCTGAGGGGAGGAATGATGGGGAGGAAGGACTCAGGGAATTGAAGAGGGCTTCCTGGAGGAGGTGGCAACTGAGCCCAGAGGTGAGTTTAGTTAGGGAAGATGGAGTGAGGTCCAGGCAGCTTGGGCAGTGACGCGGTGGGAGAGGGTTGCATGTAGGTCTTTCTACTGGCATCATGGTATCCATGCCTGGGTATCATGCTTTCTCTCCTTGTGGGGAGACCACAGGGGCCCTCACCTTGCTCACTCCAGCCCAGTATCCAAAGGGCTGTCAGAGGGGTGTTGCAAGGCCTTCCCAGGGCTGCCAAGCATGCTTGCTCACCAGCCCCACCCTGTCCCCCAGATCCTGGCGGCCACCATCGACAATGCCAACTTGGTGCTGCAGATCGATAATGCCCGCCTGGCAGCCGATGACTTCCGCACCAAGTGAGTTGGGGCCTCCCGGGCGGTGCGGGGGGCTGGTGCGGTCCGGCTCTGCACCCCACAGGGCTCTCTGTGCATATGAGGGTGTCCTCGCGGCACTCCATGGCTCATGCTTCCCCTTGCTCCAGGTACGAGACGGAGCTGAACCTGCGCATGAGCGTGGAGGCCGACATCAACGGCCTGCGCAGGGTGCTGGACGAGCTGACCCTGGCCAGAGCCGACCTGGAGATGCAAATCGAGAACCTCAAGGAGGAGCTGGCCTACCTCCGCAAGAACCATGAGGAGGTGAGGCTGGCTCGGGGATGCAGGAAAGACTTGCTGGGAACAGGCAAGGCTGGGCTCCCCACCTCTTCCTGGGCCAAGGCCATGTTCTCCGTCCAATTCCTGTCTCTGATGTGTTCCTCGCTCTGACCCTGGGACACCCTCTCTCTGGAAAGATACTTCCCTATCCCTCCAGGCACAGCTTGTTATGTGGTGGCAGTTAACCATCTAATAGGCCAATCGGTCTAAGAACACGCCGGCTAATTATTATGATTAATTGTAATAGTGATAGTCATAACAGCAAGGAATATCTGCCCAGCGCATTCCAAGTGATTCACAGCAATTATCTCAGCTGATACCGACAGCATCGCTGCGAGAAAGGAGCGAGTTCTTCCCTTTACCAGCGAGGAGACTGAGGCTCAGAGAGGTTAAGGAATTTAACCAAGGCTGCACAGGGGCGGGTCTTCCCTCTGGTCTGCCTGAGCCATTTCTGCACCAGCTCTGATGCCACCACCCTGCCACTTCTCCCACCTCCTAGGGACCCCAAGGCTTACCCCAAGGGTAGGGAGCCAAGACCCTGCAGGGGGACTGATGAGCCCTGTGGCTTCCTTCTCACCAGAGCTCTGGGGTGGCCTGAGCTGANAAATTGCACTTGTGAGAAGTACTGTGTAAGAGAGATGGGCTGAGGGGAGGAATGATGGGGAGGAAGGACTCAGGGAATTGAAGAGGGCTTCCTGGAGGAGGTGGCAACTGAGCCCAGAGGTGAGTTTAGTTAGGGAAGATGGAGTGAGGTCCAGGCAGCTTGGGCAGTGACGCGGTGGGAGAGGGTTGCATGTAGGTCTTTCTACTGGCATCATGGTATCCATGCCTGGGTATCATGCTTTCTCTCCTTGTGGGGAGACCACAGGGGCCCTCACCTTGCTCACTCCAGCCCAGTATCCAAAGGGCTGTCAGAGGGGTGTTGCAAGGCCTTCCCAGGGCTGCCAAGCATGCTTGCTCACCAGCCCCACCCTGTCCCCCAGATCCTGGCGGCCACCATCGACAATGCCAACTTGGTGCTGCAGATCGATAATGCCCGCCTGGCAGCCGATGACTTCCGCACCAAGTGAGTTGGGGCCTCCCGGGCGGTGCGGGGGGCTGGTGCGGTCCGGCTCTGCACCCCACAGGGCTCTCTGTGCATATGAGGGTGTCCTCGCGGCACTCCATGGCTCATGCTTCCCCTTGCTCCAGGTACGAGACGGAGCTGAACCTGCGCATGAGCGTGGAGGCCGACATCAACGGCCTGCGCAGGGTGCTGGACGAGCTGACCCTGGCCAGAGCCGACCTGGAGATGCAAATCGAGAACCTCAAGGAGGAGCTGGCCTACCTCCGCAAGAACCATGAGGAGGTGAGGCTGGCTCGGGGATGCAGGAAAGACTTGCTGGGAACAGGCAAGGCTGGGCTCCCCACCTCTTCCTGGGCCAAGGCCATGTTCTCCGTCCAATTCCTGTCTCTGATGTGTTCCTCGCTCTGACCCTGGGACACCCTCTCTCTGGAAAGATACTTCCCTATCCCTCCAGGCACAGCTTGTTATGTGGTGGCAGTTAACCATCTAATAGGCCAATCGGTCTAAGAACACGCCGGCTAATTATTATGATTAATTGTAATAGTGATAGTCATAACAGCAAGGAATATCTGCCCAGCGCATTCCAAGTGATTCACAGCAATTATCTCAGCTGATACCGACAGCATCGCTGCGAGAAAGGAGCGAGTTCTTCCCTTTACCAGCGAGGAGACTGAGGCTCAGAGAGGTTAAGGAATTTAACCAAGGCTGCACAGGGGCGGGTCTTCCCTCTGGTCTGCCTGAGCCATTTCTGCACCAGCTCTGATGCCACCACCCTGCCACTTCTCCCACCTCCTAGGGACCCCAAGGCTTACCCCAAGGGTAGGGAGCCAAGACCCTGCAGGGGGACTGATGAGCCCTGTGGCTTCCTTCTCACCAGAGCTCTGGGGTGGCCTGAGCTGAGAGAGCTGATGCCCGAATCAAGTGGTTCTGCTTGATTTTGAGGCTGGCTTTGGGGATGCATCCCTGAGCAGATTCACATTTCCTAATGAGGTCTGACTCCCCCAGGACCAGCAAGGGGCTGCTTTCCCTGTGCTTGTGCTGCGTGGCTGCTGGCAGGCGCCCGAAGTAAGGGGTCAGGGCAGGGAGTGAGGTTGTCCTGGCTCCTCCCCCAGCACAACCAGGAGTTGCCTTCTCTCCTGCCCCAGCACACACTGGGGCTGGGCGAAGTCCACCGTCCAAGTGTGTGTTGGGGGAGATTGTTGACATCCACAGCCATGTGCGTTTGAGACACGATAACATCCATCTCCACCTTCAGGGTGAGGAGCTGTTGGCCTGTCTGTGTCTGTCCTCTGCAATCATCTCTGCCAGAATGAGAAGGCAGCCCCAGGGACTCTCCCCAGGATGGCCCTGAGTGAGCTCCTGTACCCCTCTCTGCCCAGGAGATGAATGCCCTGCGGGGCCAGGTGGGCGGGGACGTCAACGTGGAGATGGATGCCGCCCCCGGCGTGGACCTGAGCCGCATCCTGAACGAGATGCGCGACCAGTACGAGAAGATGGCGGAGAAGAACCGCAAGGATGCTGAGGACTGGTTCTTCAGCAAGGTGGGTGGCCCGCGTGAGCAGGTGTGCACACGTGTGTATGCTTGTGCTTTGTGCTCAGCATTGACTGGAAAATTTGCAGATGTGGATTCCCAGCTGGAAGGACCTTTGGAAACCAGTTGGAACCAAACCATCACGTTCAGGGGGAGACTATGAGGCTCAGAGAGGCCTCAAGCTCACATAGCCCTTCACGGGGGCAGGGGGAGCAGAGCCAGATCTCCTGACCCCACCAGACACTCCCCCAGCCCGGGAATTCGTAGGCAGGTGTGTGTCTGGAAGCAGACTCTGCTGCCCCAAGTAAGAATAACACATTGAGCAGTGGCAGCACCCAGACTGTGGTGGGCACACGGAGAGCAAAGGCCAGGGCCTGCTCTTACGTGTGCCTGCAGCCCAGTAAGGAAGAAGCAAAGGACCCAGGACAAGATAAATCCTGCAAGCCCCAGGGTGTACCAGTGGGCCTGAGGCCCTCTAGGGCGGGGGAAGGGCAGGTCTGGGAGGTCAGGGCTTGGGGGTGGCCCCTGCCCTCTGTCTCACTTTTGCCAGCCTTCAAGCCCCAGGGGCCCCATCCTGCCTTCCAGACGGAGGAGCTGAACCGCGAGGTGGCCACCAACACCGAGGCCCTGCAGAGTAGCCGGACGGAGATCACGGAGCTGCGCCGCACGGTCCAGAACCTGGAGATTGAGCTGCAGTCCCAGCTCAGCATGGTAGGGCCGCTGTCCCCTCCCTGCCCTGTGCCCACCGCTCCAGGGTGGGCCCCGCCTCCTGGACCCCCGCTGGGAGAACCAGAGGCCCCCCTGCCCCGCCCTGCCCCGCCCTGCCTCTTCACACTCGGCCCCACCTCAGGCAGCACTCACAGGCCGGCACAACCTGGGGACCCACTTCTGGGGGCTCCATCGTGGGGAAGGGCCCCAGCTTGGTTTCCCCAGTCACCTACACCTCGACCCCCAGAAAGCATCGCTGGAGGGCAGCCTGGCGGAGACCGAGGCACGCTATGGAGCCCAGCTGGCGCAGCTGCAGGGGCTCATCAGCAGCATCGAGGCTCAGCTGAGCGAGCTCCGCTGCGACATGGAGCGGCAGAACCACGAATACCAAGTGCTGCTGGACGTGAAGACCCGGCTGGAGCAGGAGATCGCCACCTACCGCCGCCTGCTGGAGGGCGAGGACGCCCAGTGAGTGATGGGCCGGGGTGGGTTTACCCAGGGAGGGATAGCACCAGCTGAGGCGGGAGGAGGTGTGGAGGCTTGCAGGAAACAAGCAGAGAACACTGGCTGGGGTCCCACTAGATGGTATAGGCTCTGGGGAGCCAACGGGGCGCTTTTGTGTAGAGAGTATGGTTGTCAAGACATCTTAGAACAGTCACTTGGGCTACAGAGAGAGAAAAGTGTCTGAGGGGACTGGGTGAGGTCAGGGAGACCTGTTAGGAGGCTGGAGCAGGGAGTAAGGCCAGGGAAAGTGTTCGTCGCTCAGTCATGTCCAGACTCTTTGTGACTCCATGGACTATAGCCCTCCAGCTCCTCTGGCCATGGAATTCTCCAGGCAAAAATCCTGGAGTGGGTGGCCATGCCCTCCTCTAGGGGATGTTCCTGACCCAGGGATTGAACTCGGGTTTCCTGCATTGCAGGCAGATTCTGAGTCACCGGGGAGGAAGACCTGCTGTAGGGCAGGTGGAGGACAGGGGAGGGGAGGTCGTGCACCCATAGGATGTGTTAGCTAAAAACAGCAGGGCTGGATGCCTGAAAGCGGGGCTGAGCGTGGCTTGTAGGCGGAACTCAATAAATGTTTGAGTAAGTGCATGAAGGAATGGGTAACAATAGCACTGGGTTTCTGGTTCCAGTGACTGGTTGGTGATCCCATTGTCCAGGATGGGTGGCGCTCTGGTTTGGAGTTGGGAGGGTGCTCAGGCCCTGGTGTAAAGGGGCCATGGATATCCTGGAGTCTCCATGCTTAGTCACTCATTCCAGCGTTTTGCTCTGTGATGATGTCCAAGTCCATCTGTAGTCTAACCACAGTCTCTCCTGTTTTAATGAAGTTTATTTGTTGGGCCCTTCAGGATACGGAAAAAAAAAACCACTCGCTCAGCTTCTCCTTGTAAATCCCTGGTTGGCAGTAAAGTGCCTCTGGGCCTCTTATTGGGGTATCTGCTTTCCTTATTCCTGCCCACTGGGCGTGTCCCTCTGACCCTGTGGTTGCCATTCTCTGCCATATACCCCCCACTGTGATTTCCTGTGACTTCTCTCCCCTCGGCCTAGCAAGCTGCTCCTCCTCCCAGGGGGCTGGACTCCCCACCGGCACCCCTGGGCTGACAGCTCCCCCTCTTCCTGCAGCCTGTCCACCCAGTACTCCTCGTCCTTGGTCTCACAGCCCACCCGGGAAGGTAAGAGCCTGCCCCGTCCTGCCCAGGGCGAGTGGAGAGAGGCTGAGGCCCCTTTTGTGTGGGGTGCTCAGGGAGGGCCTCCAGCCTGAGGTTCTGTGTGTATCCTTCCCCCTCTGCCTGCGGGCACAGTGACCACCCGCCAGGTGCGGACCATCATGGAGGAAGTCCAGGACGGCAAGGTGGTCTCCTCCCGTGAGCAGGTCCATCGCTCCACCCACTGAGGCCCCTTTCCACCTGCAACAGCCCAGCCTCCAGGGCCCAGGGGCAGCCATCGCCTCCAGCTCTGAACACGCTACTGCCGCGCCCCGAGAGCCCGTCTGGGCCACCACCCAAGAGCTGCTGTGTTTCTCTGTCTGCTTCCTGCCTCCCCTCGCTGAGGGGGGCCTCCTGACTTTGCCCCAGTGACTGCAATTAAAGCTTTGCTTGAAGTTCAGTGTCTCCTGTGATTCGGTCTGGTCATTGGTTTGGGCAGTGTGGGCTAGCGACGGAGGGGTGAGGAGAGTTTGTTAAATGTTTGGGGCTACTTGTCACCTGCCAATCTGTTCTCTCACCCCATCTGGGCCTGGGCCACAAAGGAGGGAGACAGGATGCTTGAGGATGGAGGGATGGGACAGTCCACCAGGCTGGGGAAGTTTTTGAGAATCAGTCCCTGGGCCCCCCATTATCGGTGACTGGCCCCTGGGAGGGCACCGTAGACTTTCCAAGAGCCACACCTGTTATAGAGAGCACCCTGCCTCAGCCTGGGGCGGGTACAAGGTCAAGATCAGAGGGAGAGGGGCCGGGCAGGGGGTTTCCTGGAGAAGTGGTCCAGGGCACTGAGGGGTGTGAGTGTGGCAGGGGCATGGCCAGCCCAGGGAACCAGCCAGCCTCTGTTGGGCTTGGGGGTGTGTGGGGCGGGGTGGCCGCTCTGCATGTGAGCGTGGGGGGGCGTCCTGTTTGCTTTGGTGGCTTGGCAGCTGCTGGGCTATTGGGGAATCTCTCTCAGCTGCTGGTGGGGGCTGTCTGGGCCTGTCTGGGAAGTGGAAGCCATCAGCAGTCTGAGACACGACCACATTCCGCCCAGCGGGCCTGCCGGGACCCTGGGACCAAGAGTGGTGGGCAGGGCAGGGTGGGGCTGTGGGGCGGGCACCCCGCCCATCCTGAGGGGCCAGCTCAGGGGAATGGGGTGGGGCCTCTGGGGGTGGCTGCAGGGGACCCCTCCCAACTGGCTGGGGTTGAGGGTTCCCAGGAAGACTGTCTTCTTGGGCAGTGTCTTTTAGATTTCCAGCCAGCTGGGATCTGAAGCCACATACCCCCCCATCCAAGGGTTCTTGGGGCACAGGAGGGGTAGGGAGGCTGGAAGGGGCAGTTCTTCCTGTTCCCCTTATTTTGATACCCCCTCCCAAACTGCCACTTCCCCAGCCTGCAGCTAAGCTCCTCTTTGCCCGCTCCAGCCCAGAACTCCCCACCTGAGAAAGAGAAAATGGGGAAAGGTCAAGAGGATGCTAGGGTCCCAGGGGGTTCCAGGGTGAGAGACAGGAGCAGAAAACTAGCCAGATGGAATCATAGCCCCTACATGCTCCCCTGGCATCAGGGCTCTGCAGAAAGGGGGCCAGTGTGTCAGGGGCCCCCGGGGAGGCGGAAGGGTGCTGTGGCTGAGTGCAATGAAGGATGAAGGATGAAAGCCTGCCAGCCGGGTTCTGAGTCAGGTCGGGCAGAGGGACACCCTCCCCGTATAAGCCCCAATTTCCTTTTCTATAAGTGGGGTGGTAATCCACCTTGACCCAGCTGCTGCTTGCTGAGCCCAGTGGGTTTGGGTCCAAGGCAATACGGGGTCTCGGTGCTCGCTGCTTCCCCTGCTGCCCAGGGGTAGCACCAGCTGTGGCATGGTGTATGGCTGGAAGCAGCCTGGGTTCCAAGCCCATTTGCCCACCAGACACAGGATCCAAGCAGGTGTGGCTGGGGTGGCAGCTGCCTGGGAGGGCCCGTGACGGTGACGTCCTTCTTATTCCTCTTCTCCGTATTAGGTCATGGGAAAGTGTAGCTGGAGGGCCCGCCTGAATCACAGGTGACGGGCCTGAGACCAGAGACACACACGCAGACGCCCAGCGTGAGGGTTCAGAGAAATGATGCAAAGACCTGACAGTGGGAGGGGAGGGGGCCCACAGCCACCTGGGAGCTGGCAGGCAGCCAGTAGTGATGAAAGCCCAGGGGAATGGAAACAGAGGAGTGAGCCTGTTGTAATCGCTACGCCCACTTGTCAGGGCCTATAAAGGAAGCTGGTGAGCCCTGGCAGTAACAGCATCTTGGGCTTCTCTCCTCTCCAGTCTTCTTGCTCCGTGTCTGCCCACCACCTGCTGCCACCAGCATGACCACCACCATCCGCCACTTCTCCTCCGGCTCCATCAAGGGCTCCTCCGGCCTGGGGGGCAGCTCATCCCGCTCCTGCCGCCTGTCTGGCAGCCTGGGTGCTGGCTCCTGCAGGCTGGGGTCTGCCGGTGGCCTCGGCAGTGGCCTTGGAGGCAGCAGCTACTCTAGCTGCTACAGCTTTGGCTCTGGTGGTGGCTATGGCAGTGGCAGCTTTGTCAGCGGTGGCTATGGAGGTGGCTTTGGAGGTGTTGACGGGCTGCTGGTGGGAGGCGAGAAAGCCACCATGCAGAACCTCAATGACCGCCTGGCCTCCTACCTGGACAAGGTGCGTGCCCTGGAGGAGGCCAACACGGAGCTGGAGCTGAAGATTCGTGATTGGTACCAGAAGCAGGCCCCGGGGCCGGCTCCTGACTACAGCTCCTACTTCAAGACCATCGAGGACCTGCGAAGCAAGGTAGGAGCTGTGATGGGAGGGGTCCCGGGTGGGGCACAGCTTTTCCTCCCCTACCATCTGCCCTTGATCAAGGCCTGGAGCCCAGCCTGGGGGCTGCCACAGGGTCTCGGGGAGCTGAGGACAGCTTGGCTCCAGCTTGGCCTCTGGGAGCCCACCTTGGGGCCACTATGTGGCTTACGATTTATTTTTCAGGACAGTAGCCTGGGCTAGGGACAAGTAGGTCTTGTGGGGCTCCCTGGAGTCTGTTTCCCATCATGGAGCTTTTTACCACCTTGTGTGGTTGTAGCATAAGAGGGATGGAGGCATGAGGAGGGCTGGGCTCCTGGGGCTGCCGGATACTCAGACACGGTTTTCTTTGGAACAAGAAGGGGATTTAGGGCTAAGGTGGTGTCAGAGGTCTGGTGATCTCCTGCTGGCACCTGCTGGGAGGAGTAGGCAGGAGAGAGTGGGTGGGACCTCAGGAGGCCACTTCTATGCCTTATTTGGGGATTTTTCTGGCTTCTCCATCTCTCTTGCTGCACCCTCAAGACAGGCTCAGCAAACTTGGGGCAGGGCTGCCTCCTGGAGCCTGGGGTCAGGGCTTAGCAGGGGTCATGACTTCTGATTTGGAAGTACATTTTGGTGAGGGCTAGTTTTCCTCTTGTGGGAAGCCTCTCAGGGGCACTGTATCCTGAATTGTAATAGGAGGGAGTTTCTCACATCCATCCTCTTTCCAGGATTAGGGAAGAGCTTCTGCCTGGGGCATCCTCCTATTCTTTTCTGGCTTTCCTGCATTCCGAGCCTGGCACTCCCAGCTGGCTGTCTGCTTTGGTTTAAGGCAGAGTCTGGCAAGGGGGTTCTGTGGGGGGAGGAGGGGAGTATCAGCCATCAGACTCCTACTGGCCCCGCCTCTGTCACCAACTGTAGAGCAGTAAAGTGGGGAGACAGGGTGGGAAGGGAGCCTCCTGGAGAAGGTAGCCACATCCTGGCCCCCAGATGGAGAGTCTCCTCTCAGAATCCTGGTCTGGGTTGAGTTACTCCAACCCAGGGATCTGATCACTCTCCCATCTTCCCAGATCCTCACGGCCACCGTGGACAATGCCAACATCCTGCTTCAGATCGACAACGCCCGCCTGGCTGCTGATGACTTCCGCACCAAGTGAGCCCTGGCCAGGGTCTGGGGAGAAACTGGGGGCAGCCCTCCCTACTGAGGAGCCCAGGCCTCCTCAGTTGCTGATGGCAAGGTCCAGAATCTGGGGGTTAAGGAGTTCACCTCCTGGCCCAGGATGCTGCAAAAGCAGCAAATTCTGAAGATCATTGGGCTTAGTCAGGTGATGGAGAAAGGGGAGGCAGGAGGCAGAGAGGAGAGAAGTCAGGAAGCCGGGTGGGGTGGGGCCCTGCCCTGCGTTCCTAGGGCCCCAGGGCTGGGAATGGCTTCCACTCCACTGTGTCACTGGAAAAGACTGGGAAAGATGCTGGGAAAGATTTGAGGGCTGGAGAAGAAGGGGGCGACTGAGGATGAGAAGGTTGGAAGGTGTCACTGACTCAATGGACATGAGTTTGAGGAAACTCCAGGAGATGGTGAAGGACATGGAAGCCTGGCGTGCTGCAGTCCATGGGGTGGCAAAGGGTTGGGCGTGACTTAGCAACTGAACCAACACCCCCTCATCATTCAAGGGAAGGGTGCTGGCTAGAACCTGCACCGGCCAGTCCAAGCATCTTGACAGAAGTCTCTGGTTCCCTTTGCAGGTTTGAGACAGAGCAGGCCCTGCGTGTGAGCGTGGAGGCCGACACCAACGGCCTGCGCAGGGTGCTGGATGAGCTGACCCTGGCCAGAGCTGACCTGGAGATGCAGATTGAGAACCTCAAAGAGGAGCTGGCCTACCTCCGCAAGAATCATGAGGAGGTGAGGCAGCCGNGTGGAGGCCGACACCAATGGCCTGCGCAGGGTGCTGGATGAGCTGACCCTGGCCAGAGCCGACCTGGAGATGCAGATTGAGAACCTCAAAGAGGAGCTGGCCTACCTCCGCAAGAATCACGAGGAGGTGAGGCAGCCAGGGCAGTAGGTCAAAGAGATGTGAAGGGGTGGCAGGGCTCCATTGCTGTGTCAAGACTGTGCCATTGCTGTGACTGGGACAAACACTCCTACTGTGCAGCAGATTCTGAAGGTCGCTGGGCTTAGTGAGGGGAGGCAAGAGGCAGAAAGGAGAGGAGTCAGGAAGATGGGCAGGGGTGGGGCCTTGCCCTTCGTGGTCTCAGGGCCCTGGGACTGGGATTGGCTTTCACTCCACCCACTTCATCATTTGAAGGCAGGGTGCTGCCCAGGTGTCCAGGCTGGTTAGCTTAGAGTGTTGTCCTGTCTGCAGAGCCCAGTTTCCCACGCAGGGCAGCCTTCTCCATGTACCACCCTACTTCTCTGCATCTGGGGAGTCTCCCAGGGGCCCACAGAAGCCTCTTATGCCCATCCTGGCCTCCCTCACCAGACAGGAGATAATTGAGGAGGATTCCCACCTCAAACCCTCCAATATGGACCCTAGGTAGAAGTTTGGAAATTAGATGGGAGGTTTTGGGGGCTCAGGCCTAAGAATTAAGATTTTATTTTCAGAGAGCCCTCAGTCTAGTGGGGGAGCACAGAATCTATCCNACCTCAAACCCTCCAATATGGACCCTAGGTAGAAGTTTGGAAATTAGATGGGAGGTTTTGGGGGCTCAGGCCTAAGAATTAAGATTTTATTTTCAGAGAGCCCTCAGTCTAGTGGGGGAGCACAGAATATATCCTGGGGGAACCCCTAGTCTGATATTGGAGGCAAAGCCCACACAGACCAGGTGAACAAAAGTCATTTGGAGGGTCAGAGGGTAGAGGGTGAGCAGAACAAAGGGGACGTTGGGGGAGGGGTCTCGAGAGCTTGCGTGGGAAGGTTGGGAGTGAGAGGTCAGAGCGGGGGATACTCACACCCACCACTCCCTCCTCCATAGGAGATGAAAGCCCTGCGAGGACAGGTGGGTGGCGAGATCAACGTGGAGATGGATGCTGCCCCTGGCGTGGACCTGAGCCGCATCCTGAACGAGATGCGTGACCAGTATGAGAAGATGGCGGAGAAGAACCGCAAGGATGCTGAGGACTGGTTCTTTAGCAAGGTGGGGGCTGCCGTAGACCAGAGGTCTCTCCCAGGGCGTGGGGTGCAGGGCCTGAGTCCCCACAGTAAGCCCAGAGCCTGGCACCTTGGGTGCCTTAACCCCAGTGAGCTGCAAGGACCCCTGGCGTCAGGTTTGCCTGTTGCACTCACAGGCCTTCAGCTTGCCTGAAACTGGGATCTGAGGGGCTCAGGGGGAGTCCCTCTCAGGAATAAAGCCGGAGAGTCAAGACCCCAGGAGTTTCCATCTGTCCCTCAAGAAGTTAGGAACCAGTACCACGGGCCTGGCTACTGTCCTGGCTGGTTCTCAAATTTCCTACTCTTGTGCCTTCTTCTTGAAGGCATTACAGATAAAACTTAACAGCCTCTCAAAGTCTTCTGGGTTTGGGGAGGTGGGAGGCTGATGAGAAGGCGTTGCTCACGCAGTCAGGTTAGGAAGGAGGCCTGAGAGGCCTAGCCGGGTCAGGAAGGCAGCCGTGGTGAGGGGAGTTGGGGGGATTAGGTGCTCCAGGTGTCTGTCTGGGTCCAGAGTGGGCCCTGGGCTGAGCATATGGAGACCATGGGGGTTGCCTTGGAGAAGGGAAGCCAGGCTCATGCTGCCCCATCATGTGTCCCGTCTGCAGACGGAGGAACTGAACCGCGAGGTGGCCACCAACAGCGAGCTGGTGCAGAGCGGCAAGAGTGAGATCTCAGAGCTCCGGCGCACTTTGCAGGCCCTGGAGATCGAGCTGCAGTCCCAGCTCAGCATGGTAGGGGCGCTGCCAGGCCTGGTGGGGAGGTGCCCAGGGCTCTGGAGGGGGCCCTGTGCACCCTCGCTGATCCGGCCTCTCCTGCTCCCGGCAGAAAGCATCCCTGGAGGGTAGTCTGGCGGAGACAGAGAACCGCTACTGCGTGCAGCTGTCTCAGATCCAGGGGCTGATTGGCAGTGTGGAGGAGCAGCTGGCTCAGCTGCGCTGCGAGATGGAGCAGCAGAACCAGGAGTATAAGATCCTGCTGGATGTGAAGACCCGGCTGGAGCAGGAGATCGCCACCTATCGCCGCCTGCTGGAGGGCGAGGACGCCCAGTGAGTGGGGGAGCTGGGCCAGGGCTGGGGGCTTCGGGCAGAGCTGAGTCTCAGACCCACATCTAATCTTTGTTTTTTTTTTTTTTCAGCCTGACCCAGTACAGGACCAAAGAACGTAAGCATTTTGGTAACCAAGGGTGGGGCTTCACGGGGCAGGCGACCCACCTGCACCTTACTGGGGGAATGTCCCCAGGAGCTCCAGGAAATGATGGCTGATCCTCAGCAGGGGTGGGGGAAGAGACCTGGTATGGCTCAGGGTCCTAATTAGATGAGGGAGACACTGTCTGGTCCGATGGGGGCGGGGCAGGAAAAGGCCCTTACCTTGGAGATCCTAGGCTGAGAAAAGAGATGTGGTCCCAGCTCTGAGATTCTCACTGAGAGGCACATGGTCTCACTCTTGTTGCTCTTGGGACCTTACGGACGAGTAAAAGCAGTCTGGTGTCTGGAGTCTCCTGTCTGGTGGCAGAAAGGGACTTGATCCTTGTCCTCCAGATCCCAGTCTGATGAGGAAGATAAGGTCCCAGCCCTGGGGTCTCTAGTCTAAGAGAGGTGATGGGGACCAGTGTCTTGTCTTGGAGATCCTTGTCTGAAGGGGGCAAAATCCATGTCCTGGAGACTGCAGAGAAATAGAATCAGATTCCATTTCAGACTAGCATCTGATCTACACAGTCTTCCTCTTGCAGAGGGTCAAACCATTTATTTGGGAGGCGGGACCCACCCAGGGGCACCAGCAAGGAACAGGGTGGGAAGGAGGGAGTGGTAGGGTCAGAGGGGGCACGTGTGGGGGTGTGATGTTGAGGGGCCAGCAGAGGCGTGGATACAGGTGGCCATGGTGGGAAGAGCTGGCTCTGCTCAGGGGGCTGGGGCTGGGCCCCCACCCACCCCGAGTGTCTGTCTCCTGCAGCCGTGACCACCCGCCAGGTGCGCACCATTGTGGAGGAGGTGCAGGATGGCAGGGTCATCTCCAGCCGCGAGCAGGTCCACCAGACCACCCACTGAGGACTCTCCCCCACCAGCCCCCTGGGGCTCCCCACTGGCTGCGCAGCCTCCAGCCTCCCCAGCCTCAGCCCCCCAGCTTCAGTCCCTTTCCTGTTCTCACTCCCTGACCAATAAAGCTTGTTGACTGAAACACAGGATGCTTCCTATTTGTGGCCAGTGAGGACCCTAGTGAGGAAGGGGTGAAGGGTATGGGGGAAGTGGGGGCTGGGGGAGCTGTCTGTGGATACCCACTGTTGTCGACTTGGAGGACGAGGGTCATCTTAGAACAGGGGTGAAGACTAGGTCTGGGCAGAGCTTGGGGGGGGTTGCTTTGTGCCTCCCAAGTGCTGATGATCCCAGGGAGGGTGGTCCAGGCAGTGACCCCAGGGAGGGTGGTCCAGAGTGAGGTCAGCGTGTCAGGAGGATGTCTTAGGTGTCCTCTTCTTGCCCCATAAGCGGGTCTGTGACCTGGGGCAGTGCCTTCCCCTTATGGAGCCTCATTTTCTCCTCCCTAAATGGACAAGAAGATCTCAGGAGCCAGAGGCCCAAGGAGTAACACGTCCAGCCAGTTGCTCCTCATGGCCTGTGGGCTGTGTCCTCCTCTTAGTGGGGACAAGGTAGGGGGGGTGGTGGTTGGGGCAGGCCAGGACAGGAATCAGGATCCTCCTGAGAGAGGCACCAGGACTGAAGGTGGGTGGGTGGAACCGGATGCTTCCATTGCCTCAACTCCAGGAATCTGAGACCTGCCCTTCCAGAAAAGTCAGGTGTGGGAGAGAGGGCGGGGCCTCTTCCAGGAACGTCTCCTCAAATGGTCAGCTGAGGATGGGGTGTTCAGGGGAGGTGGTACCCTGGGAGCAGCATCGCCCTTCCTGGCCCTTTGTCCCCTCCTGGTTCCAGCAGCTTGGAGGTCAGGGGAAGCTGCCTCCTGGGGAAGGGGGAGGGGCTGTCCTGCCCATCCACTCTAACACCCTCCAGCCCAGCCCTTCTAGCTCAGCCAGCAGGGGAGGAGCCCCGGAAGTCTTCCTTTGAGTAAATCTGAAAACCACTGGGCCGGGTGGGTCTGATTTCCTGGTTTTCTTAAGAAGTCAGGGTGGGTGGAAGGATTAATGAGAGGAGGGATGCCCCCATCCTAGTTCACAGACAGGCCTGGACTCTCTGCTGCTGCAGAGTCACACAGACCTCTCCAAACACCTGCTCTCCCGGATGCCTGGAGACTGAGGGCTGGCCCAGAGGCAGGGAGGGGGCAGGAGCAGCCAGAGCCCCCAGTGGTGGGGGTTTGGGACCAGAGGGAGAGGAGGCGGGAGCAGCAGGCGGGGCAGTGGCACGGGGAGCTATCTATGAAGTGGGCAGCGGGGTGTGAGGACTTGGAGCAGATCCCAGGCAATCTCTGGATCTCAGAAGTAGCAGTGAAGGAGGGGCTAGATGAGCCCCCGGCCCGTGGCGTTCCGGTCCTGACCCCATGGACACAGAGGACAGTGAGTTCCCTGCCACGGGCTGGTGTCCAGGGCACGTGTCTACAGAGGCAACCGCAGGACTCCAGCAGGCTGGAGTGTGGGCTGGCGTCTGTCCGTTGCCTGGGCAGCAGTACCGGTAGGGATGGAGGGCGGGAGGGAGGAGGCGCTGAACTCACCTGGCCCCCAACCATACATCCAGCCGCAACCAGAAGAACCAGCCCTGGGCCGCGGATGGGTCATCGAGAGGTGATCTCATTTACCTGAACAACAGTCTCAGGAAGCACGAAGAGGCGCCCCATTGAGTGGATGGGGACACTGAGGTGACTCAGCCCCTGTCCGGAGCCTAGTGTGTCAGGGGTGGAGCGGGGCGCAGGAGGGGCGGGGCTCTGCTGGGAAGGGCGGCCAGAGCCCCACCCCCTGCCCAACCCCAGGCTCTTGGGCGGGGGCCCTGTCTCCCCGCAGACTCTGGAGGTCCACTCTTACTGATGGGCCGAGCGAGGAGGGGTCAGAGTGTGGGGCTGGCCAGAGGCAGCCCCCGACTTCACCCTTCTGCGGGGGAAGAAGCCCCTGCTCACATAGTGGGCGGGTGGGTGGTCAGGAGGCCACAGTGGGGGAGTGGCCAGATGGTCCCCTCTGACCCTGGAAGGCAGTGGCTGCAGTGCTGGGGCTGGGAGTCCTTGGGACAGAGTGCTGGGCCCAGAGAGGAAATGCACGGCCCTTTCCAGGAATGCTCAGCCCAGGCCTGGGCAGGAGGGGGCAGCAGGAAGGTGGCAGGGGGTGAGGGCCCATGGTCCTGAGGATGCTGTATGGCTTTGTCCAGGCATGCCAAGCTGACCTAGGCTGCTGGGGCGTGTGCAGGCAGCGGGATCGGGGGACCCAGCTGCGGGCCTCTCCGGAGGGACTCACAGTCTGTCCAACCCACACTCCCGCCCATTGCTGCACAGAATGTTTCAGTGAGCCGGGCTGTACTTACCCTTGCTGCCGCCTCACCCACTTTCCTATGATGGCCACATGCACGGGATTCCCAGGATGGGGCAGGGCCGGGGTAGCCAGTCCCTGTGACTCTGCCTTCACACACCCGCGCCTGGAAGGGTGCCCTGGCAGCACTTCTGCTGAGAAATGGCACGGAAGTCACACGGTCCGCAGCACTGTGTTGCTCTGTGCCCGGGTCTGCACTGGGCATGGGGGAAGGAAGAGACCCAGGCCCTGGCCTGGGAGGACTCTGAGCGACCTGGAGGGAGCCCAGTCTATGGGTAGTGAGCCGTGCACAGCGGCCGGCCTGACACTTCCCTCAGCCCTTGGGAACTGCTGTCTTCTGCACCGCCCAGGCTGTTGGGGGGGGGGCGAGGTGGGGGGGCTGAAAAGAACCGAGGGACAGATCTGGGACAGTTCCGCCTCTTGGCAGAGCGCAGGTGGTCACCCAGCCTGATCCAGCCATAGGCTTCTCGAGGGCCTCTTGGTTGTGCAGCCATCCTGAGGGGCTGTGAGGACTCCCCCTGGGGGAGGGGGCCATGAATCAGTTGCTCACAGACTCACCCAGATCCTGGGACCAGTCATGGGGCCAGAGCCTGCATCCAGGCTATTTGTTCCCTCCCAGAGAGGCTGCCCCCTCCCTGCAGGTCCCCTGCACCCCATCATGGCCCGAACACTCGGTGTTAGCATCACCTCTAGCTTCTCCAGACGTCCTGCTTTGAGGGCCTCTCTGTCTTGTTCTTGGCATCTGAGTGTCCACACAGTGAGTGGCACATAGTATGTGTTTTAGAAACACCCGTGGGTAAATGCAGTGACAGCCACCACTCTGCAAGCTTCTTTATTTATTTCACCCCTATGTGCCTGCGAAGTA
>SJYW01006342.1:94417-120444 GCA_006410735.1 Raphicerus campestris | reverse complement strand
GGGAGGGCCAGGGGGAGGGAGGGAGGTACCAGAGGATGGAGGGAGGTGAGAAAAGGCAGGTAAGGGGTAGCTGGGCTGCAAAGGAAGGAAGGGGAGATGGGAGGGGAGCAGGGGTGGCCACTGGGGAGGGGCCAGCAGGGTCTTTCATGCATGTTCCTTTGTGGCTAGTGGTATGTCCTCCCCTTTCACAGATGAGAAAACTGAGGCCCAGAGGCTCATAGGCCAAAGGATTGCCTATGCCATGTAGCTTGTCAAGGCAGGGATTCAAGCTGCCATGTACTGGTTTCATGGTACACACCACTTCCAGGAGGTCCTAGGGACTCAAAAGCAACCCCCAAAACTAAAATTGAATCCAGTAAGGGAAAGAGTCATAGAATTTTTAGAACTAGAAAGAACTCTGAGATTGCCCAGTCCAGGCTTGTCACTTTACTGAGGGCAAACAACAGCTCATAGAAGGAATTTGGTCATACAGCAAGCACAGCAGAGCAGGACCATGAACCCAGCCTTCCTGTCCACAGCCAGGATCCCACAGCTGTCTCCTGAGACAGCCCCTGGACAGCATCACTGAGGCTGCTCATACCAGGCTGTCACCATGGGGCAGGGAGCCCTTCCATGGCCTGACTCACTACCCAGGGATGCAGTCACCAAGAGTCGCCTGTGCCAGGGCACTGCTGGCCCCTCAGGCTCTAGGAACGGGAGCCAGATTCTTGTCGCCTAGCCTGAGTCACCACCGACTTGAGGTGGTGTGTTTTCTCTCGGCTCCACCCCATCCCCCCAAAAAAAGCTGGGTGGGAACTCAGCGCAGAACAGAGTGAAGGGCATCGACCCCGGGCTGAATAATCTGGAGAGGGGCGTTGGATGGGACCCGGAGTGATGAGATCTGGAGGGGACCCCGGCCTTCCTCACGAGCATATAAATGTTCCTGTTGTTCGAGGCCTCAGCATCCTCTCGGCCTCCCTGAGCACCTCACTCTTCTCGCTTCTCACCATGACCACCTGTAGCCGCCAGTTCACCTCCTCCAGCTCCGTGAAGGGCTCCAGCCGCGTGTCCTCTGTCCTGTCCGGAAGCTCCTGCCGGGCCTCCAGTGCCTATGGGGGCCTGTCTGTATCCTGCTCCCCTCGCTACTCCTCTGGGGGTGTCTGCGGGCTGGGGGGCGGCTACGGCGGTGGCTTCAGCAGCAGCAGCAGCCTTGGAGGGGCTCTGTGTGGCAGCTTGGTTGGAGGATATGGGGGTGGCCTTGGTGTAGGCTACAGTGGTGGCGATGGTAGCCTCCTCCTGGCAATGAGAAAATCACCATGCAGAACCTGAATGACCGTCTGGCCTCCTAGCTGGACAAAGTGCATGCCCTGGAGGAGGCCGACAGGGAGCTGGAGACGAAGATCCATGACTGGTACCAGAGTCAGGGGCCCAGGCCTGCCCGCGACTATAGCCCCTATTTCAAGCCCCTTGAGGATCTGAGGAGCAAGGTGGGTTGGCCAGGTGGGTGCCTCTGGTGGTGGAGTGTTGATAGAGACCATGGCTGCAGTGGCCTTTAGAATCATGCTTGCTAGTGTCTCCATTTTACAAAGAGGGAGACTGAAGCCTGCTTTTGAGGAGTGACCACAGGCCACTTAGAATTGGCGGCAGAGGCTCCTTTTTCAGCATCACGGTGTCTGAGCTGGGCTGGTACCTTGCGTCTCTTACTCCATGCAAGCATTTCTTTGGATTCAGCTTCACTCAAGCTTGGGCCCAGGATGCAGTGGGGGATATGTGGTTGTATCACCCCGCATACTGAGCTCATGGAGAAGGCACCTGAGGCTGACTGGGGGTGTAAAGCCTGATCTACCAGCTAGACAACTCTCAAGATTGGGGAGGCTGCTGTTCACTTCTGAGCAGCAGGGCCTTTGCTAACTAGACCTGTCCTTCGCCCCCTCTGCAGGTTATCGAGGCCACCATAGAGAATGCACAGCCCCTTCTGCAGATTGACAACGCCAGGCTGGCGGTTGATGGCTTCAGGACCAAGTGAGCAGACGGCGAGCAGTGGGGTTGTCCAGCCAGGAGGATCAGCAGGTCTTGAGCCTCAGAAGCCTCATGATGGACCTTGAGGCCTTGACCTTTGTCTTGCCAGGTATGAACATGAGCTGACCCTGTGCCAGAGTGTGGAGGCCGACATCAATGGCCTGCGCAGGGTGCTGGATGAGCTGACTCTGGCCAGGACTGAGCTGGAGATGCAGATCGAAGGCCTGAAGGAGGAGCTGGCCTACCTGAAGAAGAACCACGAGGAGGTAAGGTTGCTGCTGGTGGAGGGAGAAGGTCCAGTGGGGTTGCAAATACACCTGGGGCCAGGGAAGGGGTAAGCTGAGCACCTCCTCACATCCCTTCCTAGGAGATGCTTGTCTTGCAGAATCANTTTGTACCTGTGACTAATTCATTGCCAAAACTATGAAAGTGAAAAAAAGTGGAAATGTTAGTCACTCAGTCGTGTCTGACTCTTTGTGACCCCCATACCTCTGGGAGGTATATATACACACAAACATAGCTACAATCATACCAAATACATTTTAATGCTGTCTCCATTTTTTTTTTTTTTTTGAGTTGTTTGCTCTTCAAATTTTTCGTTTGGAGTTACTTTATTTTAATTTTGGCTGTGCTGGGCCTTCTCTAGTTGTGGTGAGTGGAGGCTTCTCGCTGCAGTGTCTCTTTTGCTGTAGAGCGCAGACTCCAGTCTCCTGGGCTTCAGCAATTGTGGGTCACCGGTTCTGGAGCGCAGGCTCAGTAGCTGTGGCACACGGGCTTAGTTGCCCTGCAGCTTGTGTTTCCACTTTTCCCTCTGGTTGCCATGTAATATAATGCAGCAATGAACGTCTTTCTCCATAAATCTTTGCTTTCCTATATATTTTTTGCAGTATTTCTTTAGGCTGGATTCCCAGAAGTATAATTACTAGGTGAGAAGGTAGTGAATATTTTAAGGGTCTGTCACTTTTAAAGCTGTTGTTATGGAAGGTCTCTGACACAGAGATGTAGTCCTGGCCTGGGTTGTTAAAAACGGAGCTGGAGCACACGGTCACGAGTTGTTCAGTAATGAGATGTCAGAACAGAGCGTGCAGAACACCCTCTACCTGGGTGTGAGGAGCAGTTTTAACAAAGCTGTTTGTGCTGGTGTCTTCAGAATGAATACCACCCATCTGTGGACCCTCGGGAGGCTCCCTGAGAAATTCCTCCATTTGACAGATGGGAAAACTGAGATGTCAACTAACCAAGGGCGGGGGCGGGATGGGAAACTTTCTTAGGATCTCCTAGCTAGTTAGTAAAACTGCCTAAGAGCAGGAGCGATGTGTCTCCTGTTCATTTTTGTGTCCAGTGTAAACAAAACTGAACCCCTGTTTTAATTTAGATTTTTATTTTATTGAGGTATAATGGATTTTCAACATTATATTCGTTTTAGGTGTACAGCATGGTGATTAAATATTTTTATAGACACACTCCATTTACAGTTATAAAATACTGGCTGTACAATATGTCCTTGTGGCCTATTTGTTTCATACATAGTAGTTTGTACCTCTTTAATGCATTTTCATGTATTTATTTCTTTTGTTTTCAGCTTGCTGCTGCCTGCAGGCTTTCTCTAGCTGCAGTGAGTGGGGGCTACTCTCTAGCTGCAATGCACGCCCTTCTCATTGCAGTGGCTTCTCTTATTGTAGGTGGGGGGGGCCAGTAGTTGTGGGGCAGTGGCTTAACTACCCTGAAGGCATGTGAGATCTCCCCAGACCAGGCTTTGAACTTGTGTCCCCTGCATTGGTAATCAGTCTTTACCACTGGGTCACCCCAGGGAAGTCCTAGTTCGTGCCTCTTAATCCCCTACCCCTATCTTGCCCTTTCTCCCTTCCCTCTCTCCCCTGCCCCATAACCACTGTATATCTGTGAGTCTATTTCTGTTTTGTTATTTTCATCATGAGCCCCTTTTACAGAAAGACATTATCAAAGCAGAAATGTGAATTTCCCCTTCAATAAAGGAAGCAGCTTTTCCACCTGGAAATGCCTGGATTTCTCAAGCTAAGAGTCAGGTCCCAAATTGGACTGCATTTTTTATTTTATAAAATTTTATTGAAGTATAGTTGATTCACAACATGATAATTTCTGCTGTACAGCAAAGTGACTCAGTTACACACATGTATGGGGCTTCCATGGTCATTCAGATGGTAAAAAATCTGCCTGCAATGTGGAAGAGAAGATGCCCTGGAGAAGGGAATGACTACCTACTTCAGTATTCTTGCCTGGAGAATTCCCTGAACAGAGGAATCTGGCTGGCTCCCATTGCAGAGTCAGACATGACTGAGTGAATAACATACCACTCCTAACGCACATATATTCTTTTTCGTGTTATTTTCCATTATGGTTTATCACAGGACATTGAATCTAGTTCCTTGTGCTATACAGTAGGTCCTTGTTGTTTATCCATCTTATATATACTAGTTTGCATCTGCTGACCCCAAACTCCCGATCCTTCCCTCCCGCTCTGCTCCCCCCGCTTTGCAACCACCAGTCTGCTCTCTGTGTCAAGTGAAGTGGAATAAAGTGAGAATTGCTCAGTCGTGTCCAACTCTTTGCAACCCCATGGACTAAGCAGTCCACGGAATTCTCCAGGCCAGAATACCGGTGTGGATAGTCTTTCCCTTCTCCAGGGGATCCTCCCAACCCAGGGATGGAGCCCAGGTCTCCTGCATCGCAGACGGATTCTTTACCAGCTGAGCCATGAGGGAAGCCCAAGAATACTGGAGAGGGTAGTCTATCCCTTCTCCAGTGGATCTTCCTGACCCAGGAATCAACCCAGGGTCTCCTGATTGCAGGTGGATTCTTCACCAGCTGAGCTAACAGGGAAGCCCTCTCTATGTCAAATCAGACTGCCTTTTGCTCTTGCCTGGTCTTCCCGCTTCCTAAGATCCTGGCACCTGAAGTGAGGAGGTTGAGTGCTCTTGAATGTTCCTTGTAACCTGTCTATTTGGAACACATCCTCAGATTCTTTTTTTTTTTTTATCTTTTATTAAAACTTCTTATTTTATATTGGAGTATAGCCTATTAACAATGTTGTGATAGCTTCAGTTGAACAACAAAGAGACTCAGCCACACACATACATGTATCCATTCTCCCCCAAACTCCCCTCCCATCCTGGCTGCCACATAACATTGAACAGAGTCCTTGGGCTGTACAGTAAGTCCTTGTTGGTTATCCATTTTAAATATAGCAGTATGCACCTGTCCATTCCAAACTCCATAGCTATCCCTTCCCCCCATCCTTCCCCTTTGGCAACTGTAAATTCCTTCTGTAAGTCTGTGAATCTGTTTCTATTTTGCAAATAATTTCATTTGTATCATTTCTTTTGAGATTTCGCATGTAGCAGATGTCATATATTTTTCCTCACACCCTCAGATTCTTAATGCTTGAGTTAGAGTCCAAGTTGGTGAAATATTGTTTTAGATAATTGTATAAAGTGCTAAAAAACAATGACTGGTGTGAGAATTAATGATAGCCCATAAAGTGTATCTGCTGATGTCAATGGCTTAGTGGTAAGCTCATAAGGGTTTGCTTTCTTTGGGCCCATTGTTCCTGAGAGCTATTAAAAGCTCTGCGTCACTCCTGATATCTGAGATAAGTGATTTCTTCTGTTTGGCTTCCCATTGCTGTAGCTTGCTGTTTTAAGATCTTCTGGCAGCTTCCTGAAATATAAACACAAATGAAGCTTTTGGTTTTGCCCATGCCCTACAAACTTTGATCGCACCCAGCATGTAAGGGACACTCAGGATTTGTGGAGCTGAGCTGGGGGTTTAGTGTACAAGCCTCTGCCTTCTCTGGTCTCCATGGAACCTTCTCAGAGGCAAAATTCTTGGGGACCGGCTTTTCCAGACTTCACATGCCTTTCATCACGTTGGTCCAAGGCTGTCACAGAAGACAAAGCAAGTATCTTTTTGAGTCGTGGAGAGGTGGAGTTAGGTCTGTGAGAGCTGGGGCACCAAGCAAGTGCTGCTTCTTATGTCGCCACTCTCTGACGTGCTGTCCCTCCCGGTGATGTGCTGTGTGGTCACTGCCATGGGCAGACACAACTCTGTCCCCATTTCCCCAACTCTCTAGGACTCCGGAAAGGCTTTGAGCAGATCAAGGCGTGTTAAAGAATAAACAGCTAATTAGGAGAGTCCATTTCTGACTCGGTTCTCTGTTATCTTGTTGCTGAGGCCCAAAGGTCCCTTTCTTTCCTACAATTATAGGATTTTTACACATAAATCAGATGTTTGTTTCCTTCCAATTGTAACTGAGCAAGACACTAATAGGGCCTTCTTGGGAGAGACTCCCCCTTCATCTCCTCTGCTGTAGCTCCTCTCTGAAGTATCCACATAATAGTATCTCATGCATATTTCCTGAGTTTTTCTTTAAAAAATGCTTTGCTGAAACCCATCAGAGTTTGGGTTTCTTTTGGGCATGAGCCACCCGTTCTCCTTGCATGACCCTGCAACGAACCTTTTTCTGCTCCAAAACTCAGTGTTTCGGTGCGTAGGGCAAGTGAACCTGTGTTCAGTGACACAGTTTTTATCTGCCCTGTGAATAATGTGACAACATAAATGGAAATATAAAAAATGAAACATTTGTCCATTGTTCTGCTCCCAGGATTTTTATTCTCCTGGCTGCCTTTCTGGCCTCCTTATGTGTGTGAGTGTGTTTGTGCTTAATCACTTAGCTGTGTCCGATTCTCTCAACCCCATAGACTGTAGCTTGCCAGGTTCCTCTGTCCATGGGATTCTCCAGGCAAGAATACTGGTGTAGGTTGCCATTTCCTTCTCTAGGGGATCTTTCTGATCCATGAATCGAACTCGGGTCTCCTGCATTGCAGGCAGACTCTTTACCAACTGAGCTACGGAGGAAGCCCTTATATGTGAATACATGGCAAAGATGATTTTCAAATATTTTAAGGTCTTCATTATTAAATGAATAAGTTAATAGAAATAAAAGTATAAAAGGACATATGTGCAAGGTATTTATTGCTGCATTATTTACAGTGACTGAAAATGGAAAACCAACTGGCAGACACTGGTAGCATAGAGTAAAGGAGATAATGACGTGGCCAAGCAGGCCCTTATGGGGCCTTCTTGGGACAGACCCCCCTCCCCAACATCCTCTTTTTCGTTCTTGTTCAGTCACTAAGTCATACCTGATTCTTCGTGACCCCATGGACTGCAGCACACCAGGCTTCCCTGTCCTTCACTAATATCCTCTTTAGCACCTCTCTGAAGTAGTAGTAGATAGATAGTAGATGGACAGTAAATTAACTCCTTGATGATCAGGAGTACCTCCTGGAGCCTAGTGTTAGTCGCTCAGTATTGTCTGACTCTGTGACCCCTTGGACTGCAACCTGCTACACGCCTCTGTCCATGGGTTCTTCAGGCCAGAATACTGGAGTGAGTAGCCATGCCCTTCTCCAAGGGATCTTCCCAATCCAGGGATTGAATCTGGGTGACCTGCAATGCAGGCAGTTTCTTTATCATCTGAGCCACCAGGGAAGCCCTACTGGAGCCTAAGGATTGATAATTTTAACCCTGGTGATACCACTCTGTTACTTCACCATCAACCAGTTAGAGAACTGTGCACTAGATCACATACCCTGAGACTCCCTCCCCTCACCTGGTCTTTAAAAATGTTTTGCTGAAACCCGTCGGGGAGTTCAGGCTTTTTGAGCATTAGCCAGGTGTCCCAGACACCTTGTATGGTGCCCTGCAATGAATGCTGTGCTCTCCTTCACCAAAGCCTGGGGTCAGTAGCTTGACTCTACTGTGCACAGGGGATCAGAGCCAAGTCTGGTTCCGTAACAGTGCTCCACTCACACTATAGAGTATTCGGCAGCCCTCACGATCGATGAGTTGGAGCTGTGTCAGGTGGCAGGGTGCACGTGTGCTTAGACGCTTCAGTTGTGTCTGACTCTTTGTGACCCCATGGACTGTAGCCTGCCAGGCTCCTCTCTCCATGGAATTCTCCAGGCAAGAATATGGGCGTGGGTTGCCATTTCCACCTCCAGGGGATCTTCCCAACCCAGGGATCGAACTTATATCTTTTTACGTCTCCCACCTCGGCAGGGGGGTTCAGATGTCAGATGGTAAGGGAGATTCCTCAAATGTAGAAAAGCATATGTAGGATATTAATCTCACTTGTGTGAATAAACAAAAGCCAGTCCCCCATTTATTTAATACACACACATGTGTGTGTACAATTATATGAGCACCAAAAATATTTGAACAAGACCATATGCTGTGATTAACATGTTTATCCTGGGGGTAGGGTGGGAGGCTGATATGGGTGGAGGAGAAGAGTAGAAGGGGAAAGGGGATCTAAGAAAAACAGGAAAGGAGAAAAAGAGTGCAAATATATATATATATATATATATACACATAAAATTGTGTATGTGTGCCTATTAACAAAGAAAATAAAATTTTAAAAACCAAAAAAATCAGTTAATTTGTTGAATACCACATCACATTCCTTGGGTTTCTCTGGTGGCCTAGACAGTAAAGAATCTTCCTGCAATGCAGGAGACCCAGGTTTAATCCCTGTCTCAGAAAGACCCCCTGGAGAAGGGAATGGATACTCACTCCAGTATTTTTGCCTGGATAATTCCATGGTTAGAAGAGCCTGGCGGACTACAGTCCATGGGGTCACAAACAATTGGACATGACTGAGCGACTAACACTTTCACATCAAATTCTAATTAAAAAATAGATTGCACACACTAATATCCTGGACTGTCAATTTTATGTCGCTATATGAAAGTTTTTTTTTATTTTATTGAAGTATAGTTGATCTACAATGTGAGGTTAATTTCTACTGTACAACAAAGTGATTCAGTTATAAATATACATATACATTTTTTTTTCAAATTCTTTCCTATTATGGTTTATCACAGGATATTGAGTATGGTTCCCTGTGCTATACAGTAGGACCTTGTTGTCTATCCACTGCATCTGCTAGTCCCAAACTCTCAATCTATCCTTCTCGCTTATCCCCTCCACCTTAGCAATCACAAGTCTGTTCTATATTTCTCTGTTTTTTTCTGTTTTATTTGTGTCATATTTTAGATTCCACATATAAGTGATATCATATGTCATCTTTCTCTTTCTGAATTACTTCACTTAATATGATAATCTCTAAGCCCAACCATGTTGCTGCAGATGGCATCGTTTCCTTCTTTTTTAATGGCTGAGTAGTATTCCATTGTATATATACCACATCCTCTTTATCCATTCATCTGTTGATGGACATTTAGGTTGTTTCCATGTCTTGGCTATTGTTAATAGTTATGCTCTGAACATAAGGGTGCATATAGCTATATGATAGGTTAAAAAAACCCTCTTAAATGTTTAAGTGGAGTTTAGTAATGTGAAATATATTTACATTGTTGAGCAAGAACTTCATCTTGCAACACTGACACTCTGTACGTACAAAACACAAGTTTTCTCTCATCCCGCCTCCCAGGCCTCGATAACCAGCTTTCTACTTCTGTTTTTATGATTCTGACTATTACAAGTGCTTCATATGAATGGAATCACACAGAATTTGTCCTTTCTGGGTCTGGCTTATTTTACTTAGCATGATGTCCTCCAGGTTCATCCATGTTTTGGCATGTGAAACCATATAATAGATTTTAAAATTCATTTTATATTTAGATAACAATATGGCTATACAAATCAAAAATGATAACTAAAAAGAAAAAAATAAAGCAAGCCTAAAGTAAGATCATAGTCCCTTGCAGAAGGTAGTGCGGAATAGTGGAAGGAAGCAAGAGGACAACATGGATTGAAATTTGATCATCACATTGAGCTGATCTCTTCATCTCTCTGAATTTCAGTTTCCTCTTCTATAAATCTAGGATATCCACCTGAAGGGATTCATGAAAGGAATCAAGGAGATAAAAGGTGGACAAAATACACAGTAGGTACCCAATAAATGTTGGCTTGCTCCTTCCCGCTCTCTTGGGCTTCCCTGGTGGCTCAGATAGTAAAGTGTCTGCCTGCAATGCAGGAGACCCAGGTTTGATCCCTGGGTTGGGAAGGAAATGGCAACCCATTCCAGTACTCTTGCCAGGGAAATTCCATGGGCAGAGAAGACTGGAAGGCTACAGGCCATGTGGTTGCAGAGTTGGATATGACTGAGCAGCTAACACATTCCCTCTCTCTTGAGCTTCTCAGGTGGCGCTAGTGGTAAAGAACCCTCCTGCCAGTGCAGGAGACACGAGATGTGGGTTTGATCCCTGGGTCAGGAAGATCCCCTGGAGAAGAGTATGGCAACCCACTCCAATATTCTTGCCTGGAGAATCCCATGGACAGAAAAGCATTGGGGGGCTACAGTCCATAGGGTCGCAAAGAGTCGGACACAACTGAAGAGACTTAGTATGCACCGCCCTCTCTCTTGCTCAGTTTTCAAAGCATTCTTAACCTGCTGTTACCTTCTTCGATTCTTTTTAAAATTTATTTCTTAATTGGAAGAAAACTGCTTTAAAAGGTTGTGTTGTTTTCTGCCGTGCAGGCTTGCGTGCTCAGCCACTTCAGTCACGTCCGATTCTTTGCTACCCCACGGACTGTAGCTCTCCAGGCTCTTCCGTCCATCGAATTCTGCAGGCAAGAATGCTGGAGTGAGTGGGTTGTCATGCCCTCCTCCAGGGGATCTTTTTGACCCAGGGACTGAACCAGCATTTCTTATGTCTCCTGCATTGGCAGGCAGGATCTTTACCATTAGCATCGCCTGGGAAGCCCGGTTTCTGCAGTACTGTGCCGCAGATCAGCCGTAATTATACACGCATGCCCTCCCTCATGATCCTCCCTCCCCTCTCCAATCTCACCCCTCTAGGTTGTCACTGAGCACCGAGCTGAGCTCCCTGTGTTACACAGCAGATTCCTACTAGCTATTTTACACTGACAGTGTATATATGTTGATGCTACTTTCTCCATTCATCCCACTCTCACCTTCCACTGTGTCAAGTCTATCTCCTTTGATTTTTGCAGCAAGGCTAGGGCAGGCAGTGTGTCCTGACTTCTAATGCTGACCTGGAGCAAATGCCTCCTCCCTGCCTGCTCTCTTCCAGGGCTCCTCTTTATCTCCCTGTGTGGCATTCATTCCATTTTTCAGATGAGGAAACTGAGGCTCAAGGAGGCTGAGCAAATTGCTGAGGGGCATGTGACTGGTAGGTGGGATGTCAGGATGGGGTTCCCTCATTTTACCTTGGGGTAGACCTTCCAGACAAGGGGACCCCTGGTCTTGTTTGACTTGATCAGGTTGGCAGAGGAGGTGAGTTCCCACAGGAGGAGCCTAGTGAATTCATCCCATGTCCACTTGGAGGCTGCTCTGAGCCAGGTGTGCTGGGCTGAGAGGGGGTGTAGGGTCAGGGCTGTGGTGATCAATCAGGAGTGGTCCTGGCCTTAAAGGCGATGCTGACTTACAGCTCCTATGCAGGGAATGGCACTCCTTGTCCTTCTCCTAGAGGTGCCTCTGGTGTGTGCAGGGGGGGTGGATCCCTCTTCTCCCCATCCCCCATGTTACTCGCCTCACCAGTGTGGTCAAGTGCCTCTAGGCAGCCTGGCACCTTCCCTCTTCTCCTCCTCTAGGTAAGGTGATGGGGCATTTACTCCTTGCAAATGGCCCATGCTACAAATTGGGTCTTGATTTGTTGTGTTTTAGTGATTGCAAAGACTTAGGGAAGTATAGGCTTTAACGTTTCAAGAAAAAAAAAAAGTTAAAATGCAGATTAATCTGAAAAGTGTGTTATGTCTGTAGTTATTGCTGTGAATAGCAAAAAATATAAGAAAAGATATTTTCTTATATTTTTTGCTATTCACAGCAATATCTTTTCTTATATTTGTATATTTATTATCAGTATTTGAAACCTGCTATTAATATTTCACTTAGCAGAGTCATTCACATCAGTGCTGAATGACTGAAGTTAGAGTTTAGGTCTTTGTTATTTCACTTTTATCGTATCCCCTGATGTAGCCATTCATGTCAGAACAACATTTGCTTATCAGGAGCAACTATAGATTGCAAGAATTTGGCAAAATAGATGAAAGCATTCTGTGGGAATCATTTGAGGAACTACAGTTTAAGAGTTTGTCTTATTATTTGTAAATTGTGGGTTGAACAGTGAAAGTGAAAGCCATTCAGTCGTGTCCAACTCTTTGGAGTTCTGCAGGCCAGATACTGAAGTGAGTAGCCGTTCTCTTCTCCAAAGGATGTTCCCTTCTCCAGGGGATATTCCCTTCTTCAGGGGATCTTCCCAACCCAGGGATGGAACCCAAGTCTCCCTCATTGCAGGAAGATTCTTTACCAGCTGAGCCACCAGGGAAGCCCCCAAATTGTGTGCTCAGTTCAGTTCAGTTCAGTGGCTCAGTCGTGTCAGACTCTTTGTGACTCCATGAACCGCAGCATGCCAGGCCTCCCTGTCCATCACCAGCTACCGGAGTTTACCCAAACTCATGTCCATTGAGTTGGTGATGCCATCCAACCGTCTCATTCTCTGTCATCCCCTTCTCCTCCTGCCCTCAATCTAGTCACCTCTTATATTGGGCTCCCCAGGTGGCACTAATGGATAAATGAGATGCAGTTTCAACCCCTAGGTTGGGAAGAACCCCTGGAGTAGGAAATGGCAACCTGCCCAGTATTCTTGCCTGGAAAATTTCATGGAGGAGAAGCCTGGTGGGTTACAGTCCATGGGGCTGCAAAGAGCATGTACACATACATAGACATCCTTTATGTAATTATTAGTATATAATTTAGACACATAATTACACATTTATAAAATTCATATATGTAAAAATCTGTAATATACAATATACAATATATTATATTATTATATGTTTATAATATAAATGCATTATATAATATCCCAAATACATTAGTTAATGTAATATGCAATTAATATAATACTATCTAATGTCTAACATATATGGCTATATAATAACATTGTGTGTGCCTGTGTGCTAAGTTGCTTCAGTTGTGTCTGACTCTTTGAGGCCCCATGGACTGTAGCCTGCCAGGTTCCTCTGTCCGTGGGATTTCCCAGGAAAGAATACTGGAGTGGATTGCCATTTCCTTTGCCAGGGGATCTTCCCGACCCAGGGACTGAACCTGTGTCTCCTGCATTNTGGCTATATAATAACATTGTGTGTGCCTGTGTGCTAAGTTGCTTCAGTTGTGTCTGACTCTTTGAGGCCCCATGGACTGTAGCCTGCCAGGTTCCTCTGTCCGTGGGATTTCCCAGGAAAGAATACTGGAGTGGATTGCCATTTCCTTTGCCAGGGGATCTTCCCGACCCAGGGACTGAACCTGTGTCTCCTGCATTGCAGGTGGCATTGCAGGCAGATTCTTTACTACTGAGCCACCAGGGAATCCTGTTATATTTTATGTTGTGAAATTATATATTTATTTGATCTAATTTGTAACATATTACATATTATATAATACATTTGCTATTGTGCAGTTGCTCAGTCGTGTCTGACTCTTTGTTATCCCATGGATTGTAGTATGCCAGGTTCCCCTGTCCTCTATCTCCTGGAGTTTACTCAAGTTTATGTCCGTTGAGTCAGTGATGCTACTATATGATGCTAGTATATGCTCTATGCATTATATAATGGTCTTCCCTGGTATCTCAGTGGTAAGAATCTATCTGCAATGCAGGAGACACAGGAGATGCGGTTCAACCCGTTGGTCAGGAAGATCCTCTTGGGGAGGGTGTCTTCCTCTGCAGGGCAACTGGATCCAGTATTCTTGCCTGGAGAGTCCCATGTACAGAGGAGCCTGGCAGACTACAGTCCATGGAGTCCAAAGATTCAGACATGACTGAACAACTGAGTATGCATACACAAATTATATATGCTATATTATTTAATACATAGATATAGGTTTGGAGAAGGCAATGGCACCCCACTCCAGTACTCTTGCCTGGAAAATCCCATGGGCGGAGGAGCCTGGTAGGCTGCAGNACTAACCTGGGAGGCCCTGCTCCCTCCCTGGCCCGTTGGTGTCTCAGCCTAGGTGTGGGCGGCATGGCATTGAATCTGGTCCCCCACTTCTGACTGATGAAAACTGCTTCTTCCTTCCACCTTCCAGGCTGGAACTGCCCAGGGCCCTTTCCTTTCTTGCCCTTTTCCTTACCCTCTCCCAACCTGTTGCTCAAGGCTCCTGACACAGCTATTGTGATTCCCAGGTGCTGACTTTGCTGGCACTGGAGTTCCCACAGCCACGCCCCTGCCTGGGAATGCCGTCTCCCACTCCACCCATTCAGGGATCTTCCTTCTTTCAAACCTGAGTCAAACCTTTCCAACAAAGTTTCCATGTGCTACCCACCCCACCTGGTGGCTCCTCAGCTTTGGGCTCCTCTCAGCCTAGGAAGCAGAGTAAGCTCTAAGCTCCATGGGAGCTAGATCCTCCACCAGATTGGGTGTTCCCGAGGGCAATGGCTGTGTCTCCCCTGGCAGACTAGAGTAATTGATAGTAAATTAACTCACTGAACACTGCTATGGGAGAGAGACAACTTGTGGCCCCCTGAGGCACTGTAGGAAGCTACAAGGGAGGGCACACAGATTACAGACACACCGGGAGGGCTGAGAAAGGGGAAAGCCAGGCGATCCGAGGTGATGAGTGAGACTTCCTGGGAGAGGGGTCCGCCAACCCCTCTTNGGCACACAGATTACAGACACACCGGGAGGGCTGAGAAAGGGGAAAGCCAGGCGATCCGAGGTGATGAGTGAGACTTCCTGGGAGAGGGGTCCGCCAACCCCTCTTTTATCTGGATAAGGGTGAGGGGCATCTTCCTTCCCCCCTTTTCCTTTGCTGCTCCCTCTCCCAAAGCGTGTCTTGCACGGATGCCAGAGTGGCCCTTGAAAACACACCTGCCAGTGTCACTGCCCTGCTTGGGACACTTCAGTGCCCCCAGAGTGGTCAGAGCACCTCAGCAGAGCCTATGTCTCTCAGCCTCTGTTCTTAGTTCCCGCAGGCAGATCCAGCCTTCAGTGGTGGGCCCCAGCAGTGCTTAAGAGCGTGCATTCTCCATCAGAACCATGTCCCCATGCCTCTATATCTTTGCTCGGGTGCTTCCCTGAGCAAGCAGGCTTCTTTAGCATCTATTCATTGTCAAGGTACAGTTAAGCTAAGAATTCCTCTAGGATGCTTACCCATCCTGGGATGGGGGGATGACTTCCCTTTCTTTGTGTTCCATCAATCCTTCATCCTTCATACCCACTCACCATTTCATCCACCTTACTCTATTTATCCATCCATTATTTTCCGTATATCCATCTACCCACTCACCTGCCAATCCATCCATCCATCCATCCAGCCAGCCAGCCAGCCATGCATCCATCCATCTATTCTTCCTTCCACATTTCCTTACCATCTTCCCTTTCCTCTCTTCCTTCCTTCCTTGCTCTCTTCTCTCTTTTACCTCCCTTTCACTGAAGATTTGCTTTATGCTGCGCAGTTTATAGAAATCATATCTTAAGTTTGCCTATCGGATTGAGGCTTGGTCTTAAAAAGACATGAGGGCTTTGGGCAGAAAGAAGACAGAAGCAGAAATTCAGGCAGAGCCTGGGAGATGGGTGTGAATGTAAGGGTCTGGGAGGCAACTAGGCTGTTGGGGTGGAGCTCTGTTTGTGCTGGGCATCACAGGTAATTGACTAGAGAATATAAGCCTTGTTTTTTTTTGAACAAGGAGCTAATAGAAGGTTAGTGAATCCTTCTGTTGTTATCCTTTGACCATTTAAACATTCATGTTCTTAACAACCCGGATGTGATTCTGGGGTGCAGACACAGCTCTTTTCACCCCACACATTCTCACCCTGTTTAGCTCAGATTCCTGGGTAACAGTTGTTAAACTCTTGGCACTTTCAAAGCAGGTTCTGCTGTGTGACTTTGGACTTGACCTTTCCCCTCTCTGGACTTCAGTTTCGCCATCTGTAAAGTTAAGCGACTGGATGACACCTGAGGCCCTTTCCATCTCAGACTCTCTGGCAGGAGGGGACTTGTCTTTGAAAAGTGAAACTTACAGTCCAGGCAAGCTGGGATTGAATCTTGGCTGAGCAGCTTCCTTGCTGTGAACCCTTGAGAATTTCCTCAACCTCTGAAACTTCTGCATCTATAACGTGGGATGGTCAGTCTCAGATTTATCAACTCTTGCAGCTGGCAGGCTCAGGCAGGCCTGCAGACACAGAGACACTTGAATCAGCCCATTGGTAGTGTCAGCCCAGCTTCTCCCAGGACGCTTGGCCTAGATGGGCAGGCTAACCTGGGAAAACGGCGGGTGGCAGAGCTTTCAAGGGGAAAGGGGAGCCGGGTGCTCCAGGCTCCTGATTGTCTCCTGCGCCTGCAATCCTGCCTGCCAGCCTTCTGCTTCTGGTCCCTGTGCCAGCCCTGCCTTTCTGGTGACAGATGCTGAGGTCTAGATCAGTTCAGGTTCCAGCTTGTTATTCCTAGAAGTGACAACCCTCAGCTCTAGTAGTTATAACCCTTGCTGTACACAGGTAGCTGGGAATTGGTGAGGAGAGGGGGTGGGCAAAGTGAAGGAGCCTGGGCAGGGGATGGTGTGGAGAGATGGGGGAGGAAAGGCAGGGGACCTGGACTCTGCCAGGAGGAGAGGAGAAGCCCAGCTCTGGGCAGACCCTCCAGGTGGGAGGTGATCTGAGAATCACAAGGAGGGCTCCAACTGGTCACTTGACTGTGACCTTCTCTGGACCTCAGACTTCCTACCTGGGACATGAGGAGGACCCTGCCTGTCCCTTTCTTTCCCCCCTGGCTGGTGGGGTGGGGGCTGCTAAGAAAAGACTCTAGACTGTCAGTAATGCCTAACGCGGCCCCCGACATCAATGATTAGAGAAAGACTTGGTATCTCTTCCAAGGAAGAGGTATGGGAATACCTTAGGGTGCAGAGGGTTTGAGGGGCCCAGGTTAGCTATGGGGCTAGACAAGAGAGGAGGAAAGAGTTTTTTCTTGGGCCTGGACAACCCTCCAAGTGTCTCCTAAAAGCCACAGTCCCTCAAGTCTGGATAAATGAGGCTCTTGAGCCAGTGGGTGTCAAAAGCTCTTTCCCTCTGTTGATGGATTCAAAAACCAGTGGATGAAAATTTAAAAAGAAACAGGCTAAATTGCATAGTCTCAAAGTATCTTCCTCCAAGTATTTATTAGTTTCAGTGAGAAAAACAATAGTACAGTGGAGAAGCCTAACAAACCCACTTTAGCCAGTGAGCAAGGTTAATGTCATCAGCCCTAAGACACATCAACACATGTCTTGGATGCCTGAGATCATGCACCGAGAAGGTCATAATGACACATCTGTGGTCTTGTCAAAATGCATAGCTTCAATCTGATGTTGAGAGATTTTTCAGAAGAACCCAAACTGAGGGATATTTTATAAAAATAACTGACCGGTACTCTTTAAAAGCGTTACGGTCTTAAAAGACAAAGAGCGACAGAAGGGGCTGTCACTAACTGTAGGACACGTGACAACTAGTGAGCGGAATCCTGGACTGGATCCTGCAACAAAAAAGGGTCATTGCTGGAGAAACCAGTGAAATGCAAGAAAAGTCCATGGTTAATTAACATTATTGGGTCAATGTTAATGTACTGGTTTTGATCATTGTATAATGTTTGTGTCATCTGTTCATATTAGGGGAAGCTGGGTGAAGGGGACACATAGATTCTGTAAAATTTTTGCAACTTTTAATGAAAAATTCAAGATAATCTCAAAATAAAAAGTCATAAAAGATCCCTGTCCCAGAGCAGTTGTCTATTTGTGAAGGAGTCAGAGAAACTGGGTGACGGGAAGTGTGGATCAGGGACCTGAGAATTCGGTGCTTCCCTAATGCTCACTGCCTGGCACCTTTATACGTTGTTAAAGCTGCTCCCAGAAGCCTTCCAGATTGGCCCTGCCCACATCTTATCATAACCATCTCTCCAAAAGTTTTCACCACTGCCTCTGCAACATGGATAGTTCTGGGTCTGTTACACAGGTAGTGGGTGGAATAGTGTCCCCCTGAACTTTGTGTGCACCTGGAACCTCAGAATGTGAGCTGATTTGGAAATAAGCTCTTTGCAGATGTAAGAACTGAGAGAAGATCATACTGGATTAGTGAGAGTGTTAGTTGCTCAGTCATGTCCAACTTTTTTTGGGACCCCAGGGACTATAGCCTACCAGGCTCCTCTGCCCATGGAATTCTCCAGACAAAAATACTGGAGCAGGTTACTGTTTCCTTCTCCAGAGGATCTTCCTGACCCAGGGATCAAACTCGGGTCTCCTGCATTGCAGGCAGACTCGTAACCTTCTGAGCCACCAGGGAAGCCTAGGGTGGGCACTAAATACAATGAGTGTCCTAAGATAGAAAAGGGCACACAGACAGAGAGATGATGGCTACGTGAAGACAGGGCGGAGATTGGAGTTGCGTTGCCATAAAGCAAAGAGTGCAAGAAGCGGACAGAAACTGGAAGAGGCAAGGCAGGATCCCCCCCAGCACTTCCACATGGAGTGTGGCGCCTTAACTTTAGACTTCCGCACTCCAGAACGGTGAGAGAAGACTGTCAGTTGCTTTTAACCACGAGGTTTGTGAAAATGTGTTACTGCAGCCCCAGGACACGAATACACATGAACTGCACTTTTCTGATATTTATTCGTAGCTTCAGTAATTCGGGTGTGTGTCCTCTCTTCCCTCTCAGGCTGGGGGGTTTCCAAAGAGCAGAGACTGTCTCTTCAATGAGACTGGGGCTCTGAGAGCAAGGGCTGTGTCTCCTTCCTCAGACGGGGCTGTCCCGAGATCGCCTCCTTCCTTAGGAGCAGCCGGGTCCTCAGCACACAATGCTGGTTCTGTGTGTGTGTGGGGGGGCTGCCTGGCCCTGCCCCTTCACCAGTTTGGATTGGCATCAGTCTCCCCTCAACTGGCTGGTGCTGGGAGACTCACCAACCACAAGAGGCACCGCCTTCCTTTACCGCAACCTCCTCTTCCCCCGGGGGAGGCTGGAGGAGGGTCAGGTAATGGCCACATGCTACACTAAACCAGCCCAGGAGTCCAGAGGTGGGGGGTACTCCAGTTCCAACAGATGATGCTGCCCCCTAACCCATCACATTAACCCCTGCTGCTCCAGAAAGCTGCCCCTCTTCAAAATGTCAGCAACACCAGGCCGGGCTATTTGCACCTAGATCCCTGCCTACAGGGGGAAGAGGGCTGGCCTTAGAATCTGAGCCAGCATCTAGTCCTGGGTGGGGGAGACAGAACTGTTTCTGATGCTGGGATTCCAGGGTCCCTGGAGCTTGGGAGCGGGCTGACAAAGATCTCTTCCTGGATTGCGTGCGTGAATGTATGTGTCATGGGTTCCCCACCCTCTTTGTCTTTTGGATTCCCCTTTGGTGAGGGGCAAGGAGGGAGCCTCTTGTGATTTCCACTGAATCAAGTGAGAGGGAAGAAGAGCTCTTCCTGTGTCCCGTGCTCCAGGGATTCTGTCCGTGGCTCCTGGCGGTGGAAAGAGACGGGGTGGTGGGCACCACAGAGGAAGCGGGTGCTGGGCTCTGCACTCACTGGTACTTGCTGGGTTCCTCCGAATGCTGTGTGTTTCTCTGGAGAGCACCCCAACCCCTCCACTGCACAGCCAACAGCAAAGTCTTCTAACAAAGGCATCTCCTCCTTCAGCCCAAATCCCNTGGTCCCACATGCTTCAGAGCAACTAAACCCGTGCACCACACTATTGCGCCCTCGTGCCCTAGAGCCACAACGCCTGAGCCCTTGCACCCAAGAGCCCGTGCTCCACAACAAGGGAAGCCTGGGCACTGCCACTAGAGAGGAGCCCCCATTCCCACAACTAGAGAAAAGCCTGAGCAAGTGACGAAGACCCAGCACAGCCAAAAGTAAATAAATAAAATTTAAAAAAAAAAAAGAATAACAGATCTACGGAGTTCTCTTGGAGAAGGCAATGGCCACCCACTCCAGTACTCTTCCCTGGAAAATCCCATGGATGGAGGACCCTGGTAGGCTGCAGTCCACGAGGTCGCTAAGAGTCGGACATGACTGAGCTACTTCACTTTCACTTTTCACTTTCATTTTCATGATTTGGAGAAGGCAATGGCCACCCATTTCAGTGTTCTTGCCTGGAGAATCCCAGGGACGGGAGAGCCTGGTGGGCTGCCGTCTCTGGGGTCGCACAGAGTCGGACNCTCGGGAGCAGTGGAGGCCTCAGAGCATTGATTGCTTTGAATTCTTAGACAGGCTAGCCCCCAGCCCCTTCTTCTGGCTCCAGATGCCCCCTAGAGAGTTAGTCTATGAGAAGATGGTCTCCTTTTCCCCACCTGGCTCATACCAGGGGTTCCTACACTTACAAGTTACAGAAGAAGTTGAAGCTTTGGGCTGTCTGCCCAGGGTCACATAGCAAATTAATGGCAGAGCCAGAGCTAGAGCCCTTGTGCCCCACCTGCCAGCTTGGGAGGCAGCAACCTGTTCTCCAGCTCAGGGGAGGAGCGAGGCTGTAACGGGACCAGGCTAGACATCCAAACCGCTCATTAGCTCATTAGTTTGGGCTGTGGCGGCTGCCTCCATGAGTCTTGGCACAGGCAGCCCCTCCCCACAGCCAGCAGGGCTTGGGAAACCCACAGAGACAATCAGTGGTGGCCCACCTCACGTGCCCCACACAGGAGGGGAGCTGGGGGACTTGTGTCATCTGACTCTTGTTCCTTGCTCCCATATCACACCAGGAGTCTGCTGATCTTGGTGTCTGGCTCTGATGCTTTGAGGGGATTAGGGAAATCAGATGATGAGGGAGGGAACTCTAGTAAATCCAGAGTTCAATCTATCCCCACCAACCCTCCCCCCATCCCCATTTGCTTCTTCGATGGTTTGAATCCTCTGTGCCAGCTGGACCTAGTTTGTAGGAAAGCCCCACTTAAGATCTTGTGCTCCAAGGGCTTAAGAAGGAGTGCATGTGCCTACAGAGTCCTGGCAGGCCTGGCTTGTGCAGAGAGAGGAGAATTCAAGTCAGGAAGGGGGTCTGGAGAGCCTGGTCATTCTCCTCAGTGGCAGGGAACTTGAGGCTCTGAGACCCATCTCAGGTTTTGCAACAAGTCAGTGGTAGAAGCAGGACCAAAACTCAAGGGCTATTTATTTTAAAGCCAAGGCTCTTTCTACCCATTCTGATGACCATGAGCCAGCAAAGTCTTGGGTCAAGGCTGGACCAACGGGGCTTATCCTTTAGGCTGCCATGGCAAAGGCTTGTGGGGAGTAATGGGGATTCAAGAAGAGCATGAAGGTAAAGGCCTGATGCAGGCTGAAGTCAGGTCTGGCTAGCACTGTCCTCCCCACCAATGAGCTATACCCTTTCCATCTGCAGATCCTCACAGCCACAGTGGACAATGCTAATGTTGTGCTGCAGATTGACAATGCCCGCCTGGCTGCTGATGACTTCCGCACCAAGTGAGTTTGCAGCGGTGGTTCAGAGCACCCGGTCTTCCCTGGGTGGGGCGTTTTGGGAGCAGTGTTCCCTGAACAGAGAGTGCCAGGGACAGGATGGCTGTGTGCAACCCCCTTGGGGCGCTTGTAAAAATACAAGACTCTTGGGCCCCACCCTCGGGATTCTGATTCAGTTATTTTTAATAGGCTACTTGGGTGATTTTGATCCACAGTCAGATTAGGGAGCCACTGCTTCAGGGAGAGGCACTCCCCACTTCCCAGCTTGCCCCTGAAGTGCAAGAGGTAGTCATGTTGGTTGGCATCTTCCCTCCATGAATTCTACAGCACAATGAACTACTTATTCCTATCATTGTCCCCCTCCCCAGATGTTCATATCTGGGAAATAATGAGCATTATGTCTAGCCATGCCAATCAAGACTGGCTCCATAAACCACCCAAGAAGGCCCACTATGGACAGAAGGGGGAAGAGAACAGAACCACCAGTGTGACTGGGGTGGGTGTCTCATTTCTCTTGGGTGATTCCAGGTACGAGACGGAGCTGAACCTGCGCTTGAGTGTGGAGGCCGACATCAATGGCCTGCGCAGGGTGCTGGACGAGCTGACCCTGGCCAGAGCCGACCTGGAGATGCAGATCGAGAGCCTCAAGGAGGAGCTGGCCTACCTCCGCAAGAACCACGAGGAGGTGAGAGCTAAATGGAAAAGCCCGCTTAGAGGATTAGCTGGGAGGGAAGAGAAGCAATTCAGATGGCTGAAGACAACGTTCAGTCCAGGAACACCTCCGACTGGGGAATTCTAATCTGCCACCATAATGGATTGTTCATTGGTTGTGTAGGAAATGAACTCCCTGAGAGGCCAGGTGGGCGGAGATGTCAACGTGGAGATGGACGCCGCCCCCGGAGTGGACCTGAGCCGAATTCTGAACGAGATGCGCGACCAGTACGAGAAGATGGCGGAGAAGAACCGCAAGGATGCCGAGGACTGGTTCTTCAGCAAGGTGGGTGGCATTTAGAGTGGGAGGGACCCAGGAACCCCTTTTCCCTGGAACTTCCTGTGCAAACAGTACTTTCCTTTCTGCAGACAGAGGAACTGAACCGCGAGGTGGCTACCAACAGCGAGCTGGTGCAGAGCGGCAAGAGCGAGATCTCAGAGCTCCGGCGCACCATGCAGAACCTGGAGATCGAGCTGCAGTCCCAGCTCAGCATGGTAGGGGCGTGGCCGGGCCTGGGGGTGTGCGTGCAGGGTCTCGCTGGGAGGGAATGACCACCCTCCCTGATTCCTGATCTTCTTTCCTTCCCTCACAGAAAGCATCTCTGGAGAACAGCCTGGAAGAGACCAAAGGCCGCTACTGCATGCAGCTGGCTCAGATCCAGGAGCTGATCAGCAGCGTGGAAGAGCAGCTGGCCCAGCTGCGCTGCGAGATGGAACAGCAGAACCAGGAGTACAAGATCCTGCTGGACGTGAAGACCCGGCTGGAGCAGGAGATCGCCACCTACCGCCGCCTGCTGGAGGGCGAGGACGCCCAGTGAGTGCCTGCACCCCCTGTGCTGCCCCTCAGTGTTCACACTCTGCTCCACCGCGGTGTCTAATGACCTTTGCCCCTTTCTGTCTTCACAGCCTCTCCTCTTCCCAGTTCTCCTCTGGCTCTCAGTCATCCAGAGATGGTAAGGCCTTCCTCCTCATCCAGTCTGAACTCAGGACCACTGCCTGTCTCCCAGCAGCTCTAGGATGTTAGGGGCTTCTGGAGGAGTTGAGCTAGGGTCCCATAGTTAGCACCATGGACAGAGCCCCACATGGTCTTCTCACCAAGCTCGGTCCATTTGGGTGGATCTGGACAGAACCATTTTGATCTCAGTTTTTAGGATGCTCCAGTCTGAGGATACAGACTCCCTGACCTTAGGGAGCTCTAGTCTGAAAGAAATGTGTTGATAATATCAGTGCTGGGGCAAGAGCAGTGGGTGAGGTGGTAATCAGGGGACAGGACAGTAGGGAGACGGTTCATTTAAGTGCCCTGGGCTCTTTGGCCTCTGTGCTCCTGATTTCTCTATTGCCACCCACCACTAGTAACGCCCTCTATTCTCTCTTCCCTCTTCCCTAGTATCCTCCAGTCGCCAGGTTCGCACCAAAGTCGTGGACGTGCACGACGGCAAGGTGGTGTCCACACACGAGCAGATCGTTCGCACCAAGAACTAAGGCTTCTCTGCACTGCTCATGCCTAGAAAGCCCCCCAAGTGGACACAGATTTCCCTGGGGGATCCCTTCTCTTGCCCCCTCCTCCCCCAAGCACTTGACTCGTGAGCCCTGTTTCACCCTCACCCCTTCCAGCAATCAATAAAGCTTCATTATCTGAATTGCACAACTCCTGTCTCTGTCTGGTCATTGTCAGGAGTGGAGGTGGGGAGGATGCGGGGGAGGCATCTCTTGGGAGCTCTCAGAGCACCTGGCTGTGCCCTCTGGGACTGGGAGAAAGAACCTGGGGGCAGATTGGGCTCAGGTCCCAGAATTGCTTTCACCACCGCAGAAGATAATGTGTGTAACCAGCTCATATGTCTCCTGGGACATTCATTCATTTACTCACCCCTCCATTTACTTATTCATTCATTCAACAGATATTATTGAGTGCCTTTTGCATGCCAGGCACTATGCTAGGCTAAGGATTCTTAATAGTTTGGTCTTAAGGGATTTGAGTGTATACTGAAAACTATAGATCTCTTCCCACCCCCAGTAAGCATACATACATTGCATATAATTTATGAGGTTCACAGTTCCCCTAAAGCTCATCAGTGGAAGTCCATGAACCCAGTAAGAACTCATGTTTTACTGAGAGTTTTGTCTCCCTCCATTCCACCTGCTCTTGCCTCCAGAGCTGGGTCTTCATCCTGCCTGCCTTTAGTTGACAAACAGCAAGTAGATTAGTGTCTCCAAGCCTCAGTTTTCACATCAGTAAGTTGGGCACAATGACAGTACCTACCCAGGACTTTGTTGTGAAAATTCACATGTCAGACCTCTACCACAGTGCCTGGCACATTGCCAGCTCGGAGCATGGCTGTGTGAACTTCTTCCTGTGCGTGGTGACTCTTTTCCATAATGAGGGTGTTTTTAGAGGCTTTGGGAACAGATGGACTGATTTCAAACCCTGGGTCTGTTTTGAATTGGCTCCATGCTCCAAAAGCACGGTGAACTCTGCTTCTTGGAGTTTTTATGGGAATCCAGTGACTGAATGTGCATCAAGAGGCAGGGTTACAGGAGCCTCCTCTGAGGGGGAGTGTCTTTTCCTCTCTTTTTGGAGGGCTGGAAAAGAAGGAGGAAGGGGAGGACCTTGCCTGAGTGAGTAGTGGAGATTCCAGAGGTGGGTAGGGCTCATTGCCCCGAGGTAGGAAAAAGTTAACTAGTCAGTGTATCAGTTTCAACAACTCATTCATTTGGCCGCATGAATGAAGCTTCCAGGGGGAGTCAGGGTGAGACTTGGGTTAAAGAAAAGGCAGTCTTTGAAGGCAAGAGGGCTAAAAGCCTTGGCTAGAATCAGACACCCTGAGTTGCAGTCGCAGCTCCAACACTGACTAGAATCTGGGCAAGATCCTCTTTTGCAAAATGGGGAACGAACACCCTCACTGCGTTAAGTCCATGTAGGATTAAATGACCTCATGCAGGAACGAGTTTAGCATCGTGGTTGGCACATAGTTGGGGCTCTATAAAATGGAAGCGTAAGAGCGTGAATTATTAGGAAAAGGAATGAAGTAATGTTGGTTTCTTTGACCTTTTCTTGACCTCAGGAAATAGAGGCCATAAACTCCAGGATGTCTCTTTACCTGAGCGTTGCTCTAAAAGGGTTGATCTGGGGTGATCTCTGGGTGAGGACGGGCCATTCTGGAGGTGAGCGACAGAGTTTTGGAGGTATGAGGGAACGATTCAGGGAGGAGGAAGGCTTCAAGGCTCATCCTTGGAGACTGAGAAGAGATGGTTTTATGGCCCTAAAAGCGATAGGGCCCTGGTGGGGAGGGGCTGGATGACACCCCAGGGAAGGCTGGACCATGAAGACCCGTGTTCCCAGCTGGGCAACGGGCTCAACTGGCATGGAGTTGGGGGAGTGGTCCACATCGGGAGGACAGAGAGCAAAACATATCCGCAGTCATGGGCGAGGACTGTGTGAAGATTCTTGGGACATTGATGCCTCGGAGGTGGTGCTGGATTAGTTTCCACTGCCGAGGGAGGTCTGCTTTCAAGGAATATAGAAATGTGAGATCTCTTAGACCTGGCTGTGATGGGGCTAACTTCTTCTCCAGAGGGGCTGCATTACTCTTTGGAGGGAATCGGGAGAGAGTGGGCTTACTTGACAGAGAGCAGGCTCCGAAGTGGGATGGGAGGAAGTTAAGCAGTGGGCTTTGAGCTGGCCCCCATCCTCTGTAGCCATCCCAGAGTCCCACATGGAGCCCACTCTCCTCTGATGTGCACCCCTCAACCCCACCATACCCCACTGGGAAAAGTGGAACCAATACTTTGGATCCAGCTGCTGACCTCTGCGCTTGTCCACAGGCCCTGGCACCACAGGTACCCAGCTGAAGACCTGGGGCATTTACTCTGACGAAGGC
>SJYW01006342.1:79003-92586 GCA_006410735.1 Raphicerus campestris | reverse complement strand
CCCTAGGTCTAGATGATGGGGAACTTGGGGAGCGACTCTATAGCGCTACCTAGTGGACGCAGCAGGAACTGCCTCTTAGACTCCTGGGGCCGCCAGGCGGCCTCTCTGGCTCCACTTTCTCCAGAGCAATTAGGAAGGAGTGGACCTCTCTCTGCCCTCAGAACACAAGGGCGGTGTGGGAAGGGCTGCAAAGCCGGCTCCTCCAACCTCCTCCTCTTTGGGGCACAGCAGCTTGCTCTAGGTCACAGGACAGAGAGTGGCCGAGCCCAGCCCTGCTTCCTTGTCAGGCTTGGGCTCATTCCTATTCTGTTTTCTGTCTCTCAGGATGAGGCTGAGAGCCCAACGGCACCAACATTAATTTCTCCTCGCTGACTCCAGAATTTTTTTTATAAGTTTTTTTTTTTTAATTGGAAAAGGTCCATTTTGAAATTCTGGGTCTGCTTTAGTATGGGGGGCTGCTGCTGCTGCTGCTAAGTCACTTCAGTCGTGTCCGACTCTGTGTGACCCCATAGATGGCAGCCCACCAGGCTCNGTTAGCCCGGTGGCAGGCAGCCTATTCTGTAGGAAGCCAGTGGCTGGCTCCAGGGTGGACGCCTCCTCCTTTTGCTGCTCAGATGCCAGCTTCTGCTCTGCCTTGCAATCCCCTCTTCTCTTTGAACCTCTGCATAGCCTGGAGTAGGTGGGGGGTGGTGGGGCGCAGTAGGTAGGATCATTGTCTCTGGTACACAGACTGGGAAACGGGCTGAGGGATTGCCCAGGACCAGCCGGCTGCGGAAAGACAGTGCTGGGACTCCATCCAGTGCTTTGGATGTTCCATCCAGCGCCCTTTCCTACATACTTGTGACTTCCCCTGAGTTTGGCTCATGGTAGATATGAAGGATGCTGTGGTACCAGGCATGGGGTTTTGGAGTCAGCTCCACTGCCACCTGCCTCTGTGGCCCTCAGCAAGTCTCTTCCCTCTCTGTGCCTCAGTATCATCNATGGTAGATATGAAGGATGCTGTGGTACCAGGCATGGGGTTTTGGAGTCAGCTCCACTGCCACCTGCCTCTGTGGCCCTCAGCAAGTCTCTTCCCTCTCTGTGCCTCAGTATCATCTGTGAAATGGGTATAATGACCTCCCTGGGATGTTGGAGATGCCAGGTCCAAGCTGGCACATCAGAGCCCTACTGTGTTTTGAGGCAGGAGCAATCTTCCCTGGACTCTGGGGTGCAGAGCGTGGTCCAGTGTCACTCTAGCTGCTGGAGCCAGTGCAGAGATGGAGCTGAGAAAAGCCAGGGCTGGAGGGGTCAGGGGTAGGGCAGGGTGTGAGGGATGCAGGGTGAGTCACTTAGCCCAGATGCTGGGGAGTGAAGGGGCAGGAGTGTTGGGCCAGCCAAGCCTGGCAGCACCAGGCACAAGGCCACCCTGCAGAAGGAGGCTGGGTCATGGCACCGCGCCAGCCCCACCTCACCAGCTCCCCAGGAGCAGGGGTGGAGCCCAAGGAGAAATGTGGCCTGGGACCTCTTGAAGTGTGGGAGAATGCGGGGAGTAGGGTCTGGAAACCCGACGGGGGTGAGGGTCAGTCTGCTTTCCTTCCCCTGCTGCCCACCTCCTTGTGCTAGCCCCCCTTGCTAAAGCTTTTCTTCCTGCCTGTATGGCTAGGGGTGGAGGAGAATGCTCTGTGGGCCTCTCCTCCCAGGTGGGGTCACCATCTAAGACAGACAGACAGAGTCAGTGTCCACAAGAGCACCAGGCTCCTTGCAACTGACTTTCCTCTTGGGCTTCAGCCACTCCTGCACAGGTCAGGGCGCCCACAGGATAATATGGCTCTTGAGGTCAGCTGAATGGATTTTCCAGAAAGAACTATTTTCAGAGGTCTGGACAGGAAAAGGGATGGAGTAGCAACCAGGGGGCAGCATGGGAGCTGGAGGGACAAGTGGAGGAGGGGGCAGTGTGATGGGAGCTGGTGGTGGCTGCTCTTCAGAGACAGTGACTGCAGCTGCCCTGTGGGGGAGTACATACCTGGCCACTCTCTTCCCTCCTGTCCACCTCCTGCAGATGTCTCCCATTGGCTGATTCACCCTGGCAGCCAGACATCAGCCTTTGGAGCACAAGCAGGGCCAAACAGCGTAGAGAATAGATCTGGAAGGATGCAGAATCATCAGGCTGATGGAGACACAGATATTAACAGCCAGGACCTGCCCTCAAGGAGCTCACCATCTAGTAGAGAGGATAAGAGCCCAACTGCCTCTCAACAGAAGAACTATACAAAAAGGTCTTAATGACCCAGATAACCAAGATGGTGTGATCACTCACCTAGAGCCAGACGTCCTGGAGTGTGAAGTTAAGTGGGCCTTAGGAAACATCACTACAAACTAAGCTAGTGGAAGTGATGGAATTCCAGCTAAGCTCTTTCAAATCCTAAAAGATGGTGCTATGAAAGTGCTGCACTCAATATGCCAGCAAATTTGGAAAACTCAGCAGTGGCCACAGGTCTGGAAAAGGTCAGTTTTCATTCCAATCCCAAAGAAAGGCAATGCCAAAGAATGTTCAAACTACCACACAATTGCACTCATTTCACATGCTAGCCAAGTAATGTTCAAAATCCTTCAAGCTAGGCTTCAACAGTATGTACAAGCTGGATTTTGAAAAGGCATAGGAACCAGAGATCAAACTGCCAACATCCGTTGGATCATAGAAAAAGCTAGCGAATTTCAGAAAAACATCTACTTCTGCTTCATTGACTCTGCTAAAGCCCTTGACTGTGTAGATGATAACAAACTGGAAAATTCTCAAAGAGATGGGAATACGAGACCACCTGACCTGCCTCCTGGGAAACCTGTATGCAGGTCAAGAAGCAACAGTTTTTTATTGCTTCTTGGAATAATGGACTGGTTTCAAATTGGGAAAGGAATACGTCAAGGCTGTGTATTGTCACCCTGCTTATTTAACTTATATGCAGAGAGATGGTGATGAACAGGGAGGCCTGGCGTGCTTTGATTCATGGGGCTGCAAAGATTCGGACACGACTGAGCGACTGAACTGAACTGAACTGAGTACGTTATGTGAAATGCCAGGCTGGATGACGCACAAGCTGGAATCAAGATTGCCAGGAGAAATATCAATAACCTCAGATATGCAGATGACACCACCCTTATGGCAGAAAGTGAAGAAGAATTGAAGAGCCTCTTGATGAAGGTGAAAGAGGAGAATTCTGGCTTAAAACTCAGCATTCAAAAAATGAAGATCATGGCATCTGGTCCCATCACTTCATGGAAAATAGATGGCGAAACACTGGAAACAGTGACAGACTTTATTTTTTGGAGCTCCAAAACCACTGTGGACAGTGCCTGCAGCCATGAAACTAAAAGACGCTTGCTCCTTGAAAGGAAAGCTATGACCAACCTAGACAGCATATTAAAAAGCAGAGACATTACTTTGCCTACAAAGGTCCATCTAGTCAAAGATATGGTTTTTCCAGTAGTCATGTACAGATATGAGAGCTGGACAATAAAAAAGGCTGAGCACCAAAGAATTTATGCCTTTGAGTTGTGGTGCTAGAGAAGACTCTTGAGAGTCCCTTGGACCGCAAGGAGATCCAACCAGTCAGTCCTAAAGGAAATCAACCCTGAAAAGTCATTAGGACTGATGCTGAAGCTGAAGCTCCAATACTCTGGCCAACTGATATGAAGAGCTGACTTACTGGAAAAGACCCTGATGCTGGGGAAGATTGGAGGCAGGAGGAGAAGGGGATGACAGAGGATGAGATGGTTGGATGACATCACCGACTTGACGGACATGAATTTGAGCAAGCTCTTGGAGATGGTGGACAGGGAAGCCTGGCATGGAGCAGTCCCCGGGGTCAGAAAGAGTTGGATATGACTGACTGAACAGCAACAACCGCTCACCAGATGGGGAGAAGATAGCCCAGGGGAGGGTCAGACAAAGTACTAGACAGGCTCAGAGGAGGGAAGGAGTTGGGGTGGGGAGGATGCCAGGGGTCCCAGAGGCTTGAAAGAAGATGTGGTATTTTGGTTTCCTATTGAAAAAGTTACTTCAAACTTAGTATCTTAATACAAACTCAATATCTTATAGTTCTAAAGGTGGGAAGTCTGAAATGGGTCCTATGGGCCAAAATCAAGGTGTTATCAGAACTGTATTCATTTTGGAGGCTTTAGGGGAGGATCTGTTTCCTTGACTTTTCTAGCTTAGAGCTGTCTGTGTTCCTTGGCTCGTGGCCCCTTTCTCCTTCAGGGTGCATCTCTCCAACCTCTATTTCCATGGTTACCTCTCCTGTCTCTGATTTTGACCACCTTGCTTCTCTCTTATGAGAACCCTTGTGAGTGTACTGAGCCCATTTAGATGATCCAGGATACCCTGTCCATCTCAAGATCTTTAACTTAATCACATCTGCATGCCCCCCTTTTGCAATGTGAGATACATATTCATAGCTCCTGGGAATTAGGACTTGCACATATTTGGAGGGTCACAGTGGGCACTGGAGCAGGGGTAGGGTTAGATCTCTGATGGCAGAGGGTGAGGACACTGCGAGTGGAGAGATGGCTGGGCAGGGGCATGAGGACAAAAGCAGCTGCTGCCCGTGCCTTGTGTCTGATTGCAAAAACAAGGAGAACAGGCCTGGAAAAGCTGAAAGGCCAGTGCCTGCCCCATTTCCAAATAAACATAGATGACCTCTGATTTGAAGGGGCAAAGATTGCCTCAGAGGGATGGAGGGGCTGGGGTGGGCCCTTTGGGTGCTGGTTAGCATCACTGTTAAGCCTTCATTCCACTGCTTCCCTAGTGGCTCAGACAGTAAACAATCTGCCTGTAATGCAGGAGATGCAGGTTCAGTCCTTGGGTCGGGAAGATCCCCTGGAGGAGGGCATGGCAACCCACTCCAGTATTCTTGCCTGGAGAATCCCACGGACAGAAGAGGCTAGCAGGCTATGGCCCATAGGGTCAAACAGTGTTGGACACAACTGAAGTGACATAGTACACACCCAGGCACTACTGCTTCACTGAGGGACTGCTGCTGCTGCTGCTGCTGCTGCTAAGTCGCTCCAGTCGTGTCCGACTCTGAGCAACCCCATAGATGGCAGCCCACCAGGCTCCGCCGTCCCTGGGATTCTCCAGGCAAGAACACTGGAGTGTGTTGCCATTGCCTTCTCCAATGCATGAAAGTGGAAAGTGAAAGTGAAGTCGCTCAGTCGTGTCCGACTCCTAGCGACCCCATGGACTGCAGCCCACCAGGCTCCTCCACCCGTGGGATTTTCCAGGCAAGAGCACGGGAGTGGGGTGCCACTGCCTTCTCCGACTGAGGGACTAGTCATGGCCAATTTGGCCTGTATAATTGTCCCTCAGTGGCTGTTCTCAGCCCCGCGGCTGAGAGCTTTAGAATCAGCACTACTCTTTCCCCTGCAGAAGTCCAGGTCTGGGCTTGTCTCCCCTGTGTGGCCTTCCCAGCGTCCATACCACTGATTCCCTCCTCTCCTCCAGCTGTACTCCCCAGCTGCACCGAACTGCTCCCAGCTCCAGAATGCCCTGCATTCATTGACAAAAATCTGTGTCGGCTGAGTGGCCTCCCACGCAGGGCTGGGGGTCATATCCCATTCCATCCTCTTATTGGTGTTACACCCATCAACTATAGAAGGCTCTTCATGTGCCAGGCACTGTTCATTACATTATATATGATTTTTATTTATCTCCCACAAACTCTGAGTTGGGTGCTATTAACCCCATTTCAGAGATGAGGAAACTGAAGTTCTGAGAGGTCAAGTAACTGGCCTTGGGTGATGTGGCCTTAAATAGTGGATCCGTGAATCAAACCCAGGCCACATTTTATGGGAGAGGAAACTGAAGCTCGGGGAGGTGGAACAACTAGACCGGGCTAATAAGTAGTGCTTAAATCAAGGTGTGGCTCGTTTCAAAGGCCAGCTTGTCACTGTCCTGCCAGACAGTCACTGATTAATCTTAACTGCTGCATTGCACTGCTTAGCCTCTGCCCTGGTGTATTTGTACAGAGCTTCCCTTCCCCTGCCTCTACCTCACCCACTATGCAGGGAGGGGGCCAGGGCTTGGATCTCTTTCATCTCTATGTTCTGCAGCTGGTGCAGGGCCTGGCTCAGAGCACACAGGCAGCAGATGAATAAGGCAATGAAGGATGCTTTCTGGGCATGGCTCTGGACACAGGTCAGGGTGGCCACCTGCAGCCACCAAGGTCCAGAGGCGCTGCAGTCTTGAGGCCCTACGGGGCCCAGGCTTGGGTCTCAGGTCATCCAAATTTCTTAGCAGACCTGAAAGCCTAATTTTTTTTTTTTTTAACAAATGTACTTTATATGCAGTTTTTGGAAGAGGTATGTTCATGTTTAGTCACTAAGTTGTGTCCAAATTTGCAAACCCATAGTACTACATGCAAAATATAGTACATAGTTTATTTTTAATTTTTAAGATATTTATTTATTTGGCCCAGTATCCGGTCTTAGTTGCAGTATGTGGGATCTAGTTTCCTAACCAGGGATGGAACCTGGGCCTCCTGCATTAGGAGCAGAGAGTCTTATCCAGGGAAATCCCTTACAGTACAAAGCTTAAAAGTGTGAAGGATAGACAACAAAAATGTTAGTCTTTCTGCAGTCTTTGACTTCAGCCTCCCAGACCCCTCCCAGGAAGCTTCCTTTGCTGTCACTTTCATGGGTATTTTTTTTGGAGCTGTCCTGTGCATACACAGATATACGTGTGTCCAAGTTCTTCCCTGGAGCACATATATCAAGGGTAGCAAATAATATTCTTTGCTCTGCTATCTTAATTTTCATCTAACAAAGTATTTGTAAGATCTTTCTATCAGTACCATATAGAGCTATCTCATTCTTAACGATGGTTGCATAGGTTTCTATTGTATCAAGGTATCATATAATGGGTATTCAGATGTTTCCACCTTTTACTATTATAAATAACACTGCAATGAATATGCTAGGATGTCATGTCATTTTGCATGTGTGCAAAAATATACTCAAAAGGTAAGTACCTATAAGAGAAGTTGACAGGTCAAAGGATTATATTTAAAATTTTGATGGAAGTTGGAAATCACTGTTTATAGAGTTTATGCTGATTTTCCTCCTCCTAACAATGGGTGGATTTTTCAGTTCCGCATATGCCTAACAGGGCTTCCCTAGTGGCTCAGACAGTAAAGAATCTGCCTGCAATGTGGGAGACTTGGGTTCAGTTCCTGGGTTGGGAAGATCTCCTGAAGAAGGAACTGCCAACTCACTCCAGTATTCTTGCCTGAAGAATCCTGTAGACAGAGGAGCCTGGTGGGCTACAGTCCATGGGGTTGCAAAGAGTAGGACCTGAGCGACTAGCATGTGCGCGTGAAAACACACACACACAGACACATATGCCTAACAAATAGGAAGTTATCCATCCTTTTCATCTTTACCAATCTGACATGTAAAAAATGAGAAATCATGATAGTCTAAATTTGTATTTGTCTTATTGGAGAGAGGTTGAATATTTTCATATGTCTAATTGCAATTTGTGTTTCCTTTTCTGGGAACTGTTTGCTCACTTACTTGGCTCCATTTTTCTTCCTGGGTTGCTGATCTCTTAGCTGGTTATTTGTATGAACTCCTTCAATGTCTTCAGGCTATTGGCATGGGTTCATGCTACAGCTCACAAATACTTCCCCTTGGTTGTTCCCACAAATTCTGTAGTGAAAGGCTTCCTGCTTATCAGTTTACACCTTTGACTCCAGTTATTGCATCCTTATTTTATCTCCTCCATAATTATCCCTCATTTTCCAAGAAACTTTCACTCACATAACCAGATTTAAAGTTTATAATTTCCATGCAAAATGAAGTTTGATTTTCTCATTAGTATTGAGAGACAGTTCTCCACGGATCTCTTGTATTTGCGCTCATCTGCAATGGGGAGGCACTGACAGTTTTTTTTCTGGTCTGTTTTTTCAAGAGTATTTTAGTCATGAACTTTCATCCACACACCTATGGTCAATTAATCTTTGACAAAGGAAGCAAGAATATACTGTACAGAAAAGACACTCTCTTCAGCCAGTGGTGCTTGGAAAGCTGGATCAGTTCAGTTCAGTCACTCAGTTGTGTCCGACTCTCTGCGACCCCATGGATCACAGCACCCAGGCCTCCCTGTCCATCACCAACTCCTGGAGTTCACTCAGACTCATGTCCATTGAGTCGGTGATGTCATCCAGCCATCTCATTCTCTGTTGTCCCCTTTTCCTCCTGCCCCCAATCCCTCCCAGCATCAGAGTCTTTTCCAATGAGTCAACTCTTTGCATGAGGTGGCCAAAGTATTGGAGTTTCAGCTTTAGCATCAGTCCTTCCAAAGAACACCTAGGACTGATCTCCTTTAGAATGGACTGGTTGGGTCTCCTTGCAGTCCAAGGGACTCTCAAGAGTCTTCTCCACCACCACAGTTCAAAAGCATGAATTCTTCAGCACTTAGCTTTCTTCACAGTCCAACTCTCACATCCATACCTGACCACTGGAAAAACCATAGCTGGATAGCCACACTTAAATCAATGAAGTTAGAACACCCCCTCACACCACAAACAAAAATAAACTCAAGATGGTTTAAAGGCCTAAATATAAGACAAATACATAAAACCCTTAGAAGAAGACATGGGCAAAATGTTCTCTGACACAAATTGTAGCAATGTTTGCTTAGGTCAGACTCCCAAAGCAAAAGAGATGAAAACAAAAAGAAACAAATGGGACCTAATCAAACTTAAAGGCTTTTGCACAGCAAAGGAAGCCATAAACAAAGCAGTGAGACAGCTTATGGACTGGGGAGAAAATACTGCAAACAGTGTGGCCAACAAAGGCTTCATTTCCAAATTAAGCTCATACAACTCAATATCAAAGAAACCAACAACCCAATCAAAAAATGGGCAGAAGATCTGTATAGACATTTCTCTAAAGAAGACAGACAGGTGGCCAACAGGCACACAGCTGTGAAACCCCAAGCTTTGGGAAACCAAACTTCTTTAAATGAGAAGATGCTCAATATTGCTAATTACTAGAAAAATGCAAATCAAAACTACATCTCACACCTGTTAGAATGGCCGTCATCAAAAAGTCTATAAACAATAAATGCTGGAGAGGGTGTAGAGAAAAGGGAACCCTCTCACACCTTTGGTGGGAATGTAAATTGATGCAGTCACCATGGAAAACAGTATGGAGGTTCCCTAGGAAACTAAAATTAAAATTGCCATATGATCCAGCAATCCCATTCTTGGGTATATATTTGGAAAGACAAAAATTCAAATTTGAAAAAATACATTCACCCCAATGTTCATAGCAGCACTATTTATCATAGTCAAAACATGGAAGCAACCTAAGTATCTATCAATGGATGAATGGATAAAGAAGATGAATGGATAATATATATATATATATTAGGTAGAAAAACAGTGAAATATTGCCATTTGTGGCAACATGGATGAACCTAGAAAATATCATACTGAGTGAAATAAGTCATACAAAGATGAATATTACATGATATCACTTATATGTCGAATGTGAAAAACATAAATGAATTCATTTACAAAGCAGAAGCAGACACACAGAAAACAAACATGTTTATCAAAGGGAGGAGTAGGGAGAGATAAATTAGGAGGATGGGATTAACAGATACATACCACTATATATAAAATAGATCAAGAGTAAGGATTTACTAAATAGCACAGGGAACTATTGGGTTTCCCAGGTGGCTCACTGATCAAAGTATCTGCCTGCCAATGCAGGAGATGTGGGTTCAATCCCTGGGCCTGGAAGATCCTCTGGAGGAGGAAATTGCAACCCACTCCAGTATTCTTGCCGGGAAGATCCACAAATAGAGGAGGCTGGTGGACTACAGTCCATGGGGTTGCAAAGAATCAGACATGACTGATAGACCNGACAGCCTGGATCCAGGCTAACTGCCTGCTGGTCTCAGTTTGGCGGGAAACCAGCTATGTGACCTCAGGCAGGCCGAGTCCATCTCTTGTCTCCTGATCTGCAAACAGACAGAGTTGGGTGAAAGCGCCAGTTGTTGAGCTTTAGAAGAGGGTGAACCCTCAGCTCAAGCAAAACTTTATGGGAAGCTGGGTGTGCAAAACCAGTGAAAGCAGAGCTGCTTTGGGTGGAGGAGCATGTGTGTAAGTGTGTCTGTGTGTGTGAGCACGTATGTGACTATATGAGTTGGAGAGTATATGCACATGTGTGCATGTGTGAAGGTGTGTGCATATGTGGGTGAGTGAATGAGTATGATAGTGAGCATGTGAGTGTGAATGTGTGAGTGTATGTGTGAACATGTGATTGTGGAGAGTGTGTGAGAGCATGTTTGAGTGTGTACATGTGTGCATATGTACGGGTGTGTGAGTGAGCCAGTGTGTACACACCTGTGTGACAGTAAGTGAATGATGGTTTATATATGTGTGTGATTGTGAGCGTGTGAGTGTATCTGGTCAGCAGCAGCTCTGCTCAGCTGGCACCTCTCATGTCAGACTTGGAAACGAGAAGGTTTCTGCCCTCCTGTACCACTGGTGTAGGGGTTTCATCTGACTCATCTCACCAGGCCTGTAGCAGAGACTGACTGTATTTCTTAGAGGTCAAGATTACGGGAAAAGGCAGGCCTGGCAGGAATGGCGAGTTCCAGATTCCGGAGCCTCCTGACTCCTCCCCCTCCCTGACTCAAACCCTTCCTTCTGAAACCCCAAACACAGATCTGTGTGCCTGAAGGCGTTGGTTTTTGTGTGCTGGGAGCCTCTCTGTGTGTTCACTGAGCTGGGACTCCTATCTTCCCTGGGTGTTCTGGTCTCTGTAGGCCCCTGCCCTAATCCTGGACCAAGCCTCCCGAGGAAGCTCCCACCGCCTTCCCAACCCCAGCACATTCCACCGGAGGGGGCTGGGGACCAGGCAGGGTGCTGGGAGTGCTTCCTGGCCCTGTGGCTCCAGGGCTGATCCCCAGCCTTCCCTGGTGGCGGTTGGGAGGCCTCAGGCTGGTGTTCTGGTGCCCTGGTGAGATCGGAGGTTGGCACCCCATAGTGCTGCCTAGAATAGCAGTGAGGTGCCCAAGGGAGCCAGTGAGGTTTTGTCCTCTGTTACTGGCCTGTGTATCTGTGTGTGGGGGGGAGGGGAGCGGGGTTGGGTGTGGGTGTGGGTGTCTTTTCCATCCCATATGACTGTCAAAATGCCCCTTAGATACTAGGCTCCTGGCAGAGGATGGGGCCTCAGCTGTTTTCTCTCTGGGCAAAGGGTCTCTCCCCCAGCTAACCCAGCACTCCTTCATTCCCAGCTTCTGTCTGGCAGCCCACCTTGTTATGGGATTCTTTGTGGTTTCTGTTTAATGAATGTTTATCCTGTAGCCGGCTGGAGCCAGGAAGAACCAGGAAGAGCCAGGAAGAGTCCAGAGTAGGCAGGAGGGGTCAAGGCTCAGTGTTCTGTCTCCAGAGTGGCTCTCAATTCAGCTGCTCACAAGAATGTACCCCCCTTACCCCCAACACACACCCTTCCACTACCCCTCCTCCGGGGAAGAAGCAGTTTTTCCAGGAACTCAGCTAACTTGGCCAACCCTCCCTCAATCTACTGGGTCCCACTTGCCAACTTGGGACTGGTAGAACCTGGAGCAAGTCAGAATTGAAAAAACAGAAACACCTCCACCCCGGATTATAGAGCTGATACATGATCTTTGTTGCTCTGTTGAAATTTTGGGAAATGCATATTCTGGTTTTCCCAGAACCTCCCTACTCCTAGCCCTGATTGTGGGCTTTGTGGGGCCAGGACCAGCATGGACACAGCCTGTCTTTCCCCTTCTGATAGTGGGCATCAGCGCTGGTAGACGTGAGCACAGTGGGTAGTTGGTGAGTAGAACCCAATCAGAAACTAATTCCACCAGGTCTTCTTCCAAAGCAGATCCAGGGATGACCCTTGGGGCAGTGAGTGACCACTGACCTTCTGGAGAGGGGATCAGACAAGTCAGGCTCCAGACCAGTCCACCGACTGCGGTGAAATCCCAGGCTCAGGCCCCAAGGTAAGCGCCCTCCGGGTTTCCCTTCCCTGTCTCGAGCTCCATGTGACTCCATTAGCCTCACCTCCTGCCTCTGTCCTCAGGAAACAACCCAGGTCAGACCACTTCTCACCAACCTTGCACATCTCCTTGGAATCAGCTCCCAGCTCTGCCTGGCCTTTGTAAGAATCTCTTATCAGATCTCCAGCTCCCTCCCTTGATTCCTGGTCTGGAGAGCCAGAGGGATCCCAGGTTTCCTCTAAACAGAGCCCCTTTACTGTCAGAATAAGAGAAAACATGCATGAGGCAGGATGCTCAGGGCCGGTGCACTGGGATGACCCTGAGGGAAGGGATGGGGAGGGAGGCGGGAGGAAGGGTCAGGATGGGGAACACATGTACACCCACGGCTGATTCATGTGAATGTATGGCAAAACCCACCACAATATTCTAATTAGCCTCCAATTAAAACAAAAAAAGAAAACAGTGAAAGTGTTAGTCGTGTGCAAATCTTTGAGACCCCATGGACTGTAGCCCACCAGCCTCCTCTGTCCATGGGATTCTCCAGGCAAGAATACTGGAGTGGGTTGCCATTTTTTTTCTGCAGGTTCAGAATTAAGCCCTCTCCCTGATAAGACTGCAGGCCTGTCTGCTGGCCTCTTGAGGGCCTTGCCTCCTGCACGCCGGCCCCTGACACACAGCACACACCTCTCCACCCAGGGCATTCTTCCTCAGGGGGTCTGGCCTTGCTGTACACTCTGCCTGGTCCCCAGGGATCTGGAGGCTTCTCTGTCTCCCTCAGGTCTCTATCCACATGTCATCTCCTCAGGGCCTTTCTCTCCCCACCGTCCCTCCCCACTCTTGGCTCTACCCCTTCCCTTCTTTGTTTCTTCCCATGAGCCCCTCATTCCTAGAGTCACACTGTCTGCACCACCCAGAATGAAAGTTCAGGAAGGCAGGGAGCTTTTGACTGTTTTGTTCTAGAAGCACAGAGTCTACAGGGTAGTCCGTAATTATTGGTTGAATGAAAAAAAGAGGTCTCCCTTTTCTTCATCTTTTCCAGCAAACAATCATTAAGCGTTTACTTGTGCTGGCGTCGGCCTGGGGCTAGACGCAGCCAGCAGGCTCTGTCTAGCTGCAGAGACAGAGCTGGGACATGTAATGGGGTTGAGTCCAGGGGTGAGTCCAGGGGACGAGTCTGGAGGCCAGGGGTAGGGGTGGCTGAGAAAAACTGGTCTGACCTGAGTGCATCAGGTGGACGTCCCAGAGGAGATAATGCCCAGGCTGAGCGCTGAAAGAGGAACCAGAGTCACTGGCATCCAGGTAAAGTGAGGAGGCCAGTGAGAAGGGAGGATGCTCCAGGCCTGAGGAAGGGCCTGCTCCCCTCTTGGAGGGCAGGGATGCGGCCCCCACATGTTAGGCTCTGGTGCACGGCAGTTGTTCGCTGAAAATGCCGAGATAGCTGGTGTCCAGAACCACAGCTGATTTTGAGGAAGACAGCTTCAGTTCCTGCACAGGAGTCTTGCCGTGCGGAGCTCAGCTAGGGCTCTGTGGGGTTCACCTAGGGATTCTGAAATGAAAGAATCCCACA
>SJYW01006342.1:59022-69473 GCA_006410735.1 Raphicerus campestris | reverse complement strand
GCGGGGTTGGGTGTGGGTGTGGGTGTCTTTTCCATCCCATATGACTGTCAAAATGCCCCTTAGATACTAGGCTCCTGGCAGAGGATGGGGCCTCAGCTGTTTTCTCTCTGGGCAAAGGGTCTCTCCCCCAGCTAACCCAGCACTCCTTCATTCCCAGCTTCTGTCTGGCAGCCCACCTTGTTATGGGATTCTTTGTGGTTTCTGTTTAATGAATGTTTATCCTGTAGCCGGCTGGAGCCAGGAAGAGCCAGGAAGAGCCAGGAAGAGTCCAGAGGAGGCAGGAGGGGTCAAGGCTCAGTGTTCTGTCTCCAGAGTGGCTCTCAATTCAGCTGCTCACAAGAATGTACCCCCCTTACCCCCAACACACACCCTTCCACTACCCCTCCTCCGGGGAAGAAGCAGTTTTTCCAGGAACTCAGCTAACTTGGCCAACCCTCCCTCAATCTACTGGGTCCCACTTGCCAACTTGGGACTGGTAGAACCTGGAGCAAGTCAGAATTGAAAAAACAGAAACACCTCCACCCCGGATTATAGAGCTGATACATGATCTTTGTTGCTCTGTTGAAATTTTGGGAAATGCATATTCTGGTTTTCCCAGAACCTCCCTACTCCTAGCCCTGATTGTGGGCTTTGTGGGGCCAGGACCAGCATGGACACAGCCTGTCTTTCCCCTTCTGATAGTGGGCATCAGCGCTGGTAGACGTGAGCACAGTGGGTAGTTGGTGAGTAGAACCCAATCAGAAACTAATTCCACCAGGTCTTCTTCCAAAGCAGATCCAGGGATGACCCTTGGGGCAGTGAGTGACCACTGACCTTCTGGAGAGGGGATCAGACAAGTCAGGCTCCAGACCAGTCCACCGACTGCGGTGAAATCCCAGGCTCAGGCCCCAAGGTAAGCGCCCTCCGGGTTTCCCTTCCCTGTCTCGAGCTCCATGTGACTCCATTAGCCTCACCTCCTGCCTCTGTCCTCAGGAAACAACCCAGGTCAGACCACTTCTCACCAACCTTGCACATCTCCTTGGAATCAGCTCCCAGCTCTGCCTGGCCTTTGTAAGAATCTCTTATCAGATCTCCAGCTCCCTCCCTTGATTCCTGGTCTGGAGAGCCAGAGGGATCCCAGGTTTCCTCTAAACAGAGCCCCTTTACTGTCAGAATAAGAGAAAACATGCATGAGGCAGGATGCTCAGGGCCGGTGCACTGGGATGACCCTGAGGGAAGGGATGGGGAGGGAGGCGGGAGGAAGGGTCAGGATGGGGAACACATGTACACCCACGGCTGATTCATGTGAATGTACGGCAAAACCCACCACAATATTCTAATTAGCCTCCAATTAAAACAAAAAAAGAAAACAGTGAAAGTGTTAGTCGTGTGCAAATCTTTGAGACCCCATGGACTGTAGCCCACCAGCCTCCTCTGTCCATGGGATTCTCCAGGCAAGAATACTGGAGTGGGTTGCCATTTTTTTTCTGCAGGTTCAGAATTAAGCCCTCTCCCTGATAAGACTGCAGGCCTGTCTGCTGGCCTCTTGAGGGCCTTGCCTCCTGCACGCCGGCCCCTGACACACAGCACACACCTCTCCACCCAGGGCATTCTTCCTCAGGGGGTCTGGCCTTGCTGTACACTCTGCCTGGTCCCCAGGGATCTGGAGGCTTCTCTGTCTCCCTCAGGTCTCTATCCACATGTCATCTCCTCAGGGCCTTTCTCTCCCCACCGTCCCTCCCCACTCTTGGCTCTACCCCTTCCCTTCTTTGTTTCTTCCCATGAGCCCCTCATTCCTAGAGTCACACTGTCTGCACCACCCAGAATGAAAGTTCAGGAAGGCAGGGAGCTTTTGACTGTTTTGTTCTAGAAGCACAGAGTCTACAGGGTAGTCCGTAATTATTGGTTGAATGAAAAAAAGAGGTCTCCCTTTTCTTCATCTTTTCCAGCAAACAATCATTAAGCATTTACTTGTGCTGGCGTCGGCCTGGGGCTAGACACAGCCAGCAGGCTCTGTCTAGCTGCAGAGACAGAGCTGGGACATGTAATGGGGTTGAGTCCAGGGGTGAGTCCAGGGGACGAGTCTGGAGGCCAGGGGTAGGGGTGGCTGAGAAAAACTGGTCTGACCTGAGTGCATCAGGTGGACGTCCCAGAGGAGATAATGCCCAGGCTGAGCGCTGAAAGAGGAACCAGAGTCACTGGCATCCAGGTAAAGTGAGGAGGCCAGTGAGAAGGGAGGATGCTCCAGGCCTGAGGAAGGGCCTGCTCCCCTCTTGGAGGGCAGGGATGCGGCCCCCACATGTTAGGCTCTGGTGCACGGCAGTTGTTCGCTGAAAATGCCGAGATAGCTGGTGTCCAGAACCACAGCTGATTTTGAGGAAGACAGCTTCAGTTCCTGCACAGGAGTCTTGCCGTGCGGAGCTCAGCTAGGGCTCTGTGGGGTTCACCTAGGGATTCTGAAATGAAAGAATCCCACAAACCAGAGTCTCTGCCCCTAAGGAGGCAGTGCTGATTCCCTTGAGGATGTTGGTGCCAGGGAATTTAGCAGATGACCCACCCAGGAGACCACTGTGGGCTCTGGGAAATCAGAGGAGATGTGGGGCATTTTTCTTTCTCTCTGCCCTGTGTCTGGCTCTCCCCAGGCCCCAGTCTACGTGGTACGGGCTGAGGTCTGGCACGGGGCTCCAAATGGGGCCCAGGTAGCCCAGGGCCAGGAAAGGCAGAGAGAAGCACCACTGGCTTAGAGACCAGCCAGTGCCCTCCCTGTGTGGAGAGGAGCTGAACCTGGTCACGTACACTCAGCCCTGTGGGGGATGGCAGGGCAGGGAGAGGCCACTCCTGTCTTCCTGAGTGTGGAATGTGGCACGTGCGGGGAGGCTGACCCTCTCCCTCCCCCACTGGCTTGGACTTCCGGCATTTCCCTAACACTTGGCGCTCCTTGCCTTTCTCCATGCTTGGCCCTGGTTCCCGTCAAGCTGGTTTTTCCTCCCTTGGGGACTTCAAGAGGAACACCAGGGGTCATGCTGGCCCAGCCAGCCATGACCCACCTTCCCTAGGTTCCCACTTGGGGGAAGTGACAGCGATGCGCTGCAGCAGACGGAGCTGGACCTGGACTGGGGGAGCTCCTGCCCCCACTGTTGGCCTCAGTGCCCATGACATCAGCTGCCTGGCCTGAGGAAGGCCTTGAGTTGCTTGTAGCATGGCCAGTCATTTCTTGTCTCTGCGTTACTCTCCATCATCATTCCAGGATTGATGCATCTTCTTTGTCTCTAACGGGGACTATTTCACCAGGCCCTAATCTGGTCTCCCTACATTCGGCCATCCCAGCAACCCATTCAACACTTGGAACCCTTGACAATTTCTAAAATATGAATTTGACCACATCACATCCCTGGTTAAAATGACTTTCCACTGTCTTCAGGATAAATCAACTCCCTGGCTGAGCTTACAGCACCTGGGACCTCTTCTCTGGTCTTCCCCTCCCCCACATGTCCCCAACCAAACCAAACGACCACTGGCCCTGTAGCAGTGATCCCACTCTCCCAGGACCTCATGCCTGACAAACACCAAGAGGTGTTTCAGCCTCTTGCTCGAGGGCGGTGCCCTCTGTGAAGCATCTCACTCCCAGGCAGACATGGGGGCTCCCTCCCATTGCTCCCACCTGCCCGTTCTCCAGAACAATTCTCAGCACCCACATACTCGATTATACAGATTTGTTTGAGATCCACATGCCTACTGGCTCAACAGTTCTAGAATGGCGGCCCACATAGTGGCCGCTCACCCCTAGAAACCCCCCAGTTGTTTCAGAAAGTCACCCCAAAATGCCTCCCATGTCTTCTCAAGGTGGCTGCTGGTTGCAGGCTCAGGTGAGGGCGGTCACTCCAGGTCCAGCCCACCTGTCCACATCATGTGCAATACTTAGGGAGGCTGCCTGCTCATCGTGAGAATCCCTAGATCCCTGTCAGAGGACGACAGCAGGGTGTCCCTAAGGCTTCCCATCCTTGGGTACCAGGACAGAAGGAGCTCCTTCCAGGTCCAAGTCATACCTGGTCCAGTGGATAAGACTCCCAGCTTTCATTGCAGGGGGCAAGGGTTTGATTCCTTCTCAGGGAACTAAGATCCCACATGCCTCCCATTGTAGCCAAAAAAAGAAAGAAGGGAAAGTTCTGATGCCTTCTCTCTCTTCCCTTTTCACCCCCTTGCCTCATAAAGAAGGAAAATCAAAGCAAAGGACCTGGGGTAAGGGCAGGAGCCTAGAAACCTTGTGTAGGGGGATCTCGGTGGTGTGTGTACAGGGAGGGGAAGGGGGATTTACTATAATACATATATGTTAAGTTGCTTCAGTCGTGTCCACCTCTTTGTGACCCCATGGACTGTAGCCTGCTGGGCTCCTCTGTCCATGGGATTTCCCAGGAAAGAATACTGGAGTGGGTTGCCATGCTCTCCTCTAGGGGATCTTCCCATGCCAGGGCTCGAACCCATGCATCCTGTGGCCCTTGCATTGCAGGTGGATTCTTCACTGCTGAGCCACTGGGGAAGCCCATCTTACAAATACCCAGTTGTAAAAGTCCATCATGTAGTGTTTCCTAAGAAATTATTTCGAATTAGCTATTAACCATTTTAAATTAACAAATAATATGTAGATACATTCTTATTGTAAAAATTAGAATAGCAGAGACAAGCTTGTGTTTCCCTGAATACTATCCTTCAATCAGCTTCTCTCCAGGGAAATCCTTGATGTCAGTCTGGTTTGTTTCCTGAGAGTTGGACTATAACAAAAGCTGAGCGCCGAAGAATTGATGCTTTTGAACTGTGGTGTTGGAGAAGACTCTGGAGAGTATCTTGGACTGCAAGGAGATCCAACCAGTCCATCCTAAAGGAGATCAGTCCTGGGTGTTCATTAGAAGGACTGATGTTGAAGCTGAAACTCCAATACTTTGGCCACCTGATGTGAAGAGCTGACTCATTGGAAAAGACCCTGATGCTGGGAAAGATTGAGGGCAGGAGGAGAAGGGGGATGACAGAGAATGAGATGGTTGGATGGCATCACCAACTCAATGGACATGGGTTTGGGTGGATTGCGGGAGCTGGTGATGGACAGGGAGGCCTGGCCTGCCGCGGTTCATGGAGTCGCAAAGAGATACAACAGAGACTGAACTGAACTGTTTATGTGCTTAGGTGCACACGCACATGTACCTGTAGAGATTTCCTCTTTTAAGTGTATGTCAGCGTTTTAATCATGTTATACGCATTGCTCTCCTGTTGCTTTTATTTTACCCAACAGCTGGTCCTTTGAGATTCTCCACATCACTAAATATTGACATTGCTCATTTGTTTAATTTCTTCTCACACAATGTGAATGGTACATAGTTTACTCAATGTCCCCCTACCTTTTTCTTTTTTTGGCTTTCCTTTATTATAAGCAATGCTTCAGAACATATCTTTCTATATACCTTCCTGACTATATGAACAAGGGGTTCTTTGGGAATATACATGGGAGAGTGGCTTGCAGCGGATATACATGAGGCTTGCAGCAGATTTTTTTTTTTTAATGGAAAGTGTTAGTCACTCAGTCGTGTCTGACTCTTTGCAACCCCATGGACTGTAGCCCACTAGCCTCTTCTGTCCATGGGATTTCCCAGGACAGAGTGGGTTGCCATTTCCTTCTCCATCTCTTCTATTTTTAAAAATTATTTCTTTATGGTTAGCTTAACAGGGTTTTAAGAAGGAGCAAAAATTAATGTGGGTATTCAGTCTACCATATTTCATCAGAACGAATATCTCTATAATCCCCTGACAGACTGCCTTTCCCAACTTGATGACCCTTTCTCCAGACCAGTGGAAGAAAGCACCTTGACCTCCAACCCATGAGAGGGGGAACAGTGTTTGTGGTTGGGACTATAGCTTTAGAGACTTAAAGGCTTGGACTTAAATCCTGGGTCCGATGTAAGAGACAGATGGGCTCCAGGTTAGACATTGACAACTGGCCTCCTGTTTGCATTTCATGAGGGATGAAGTGGGCTTCAGGCTGGATACTTAAAACTGTCAGCATTTCTTGAGACAATAGATTGGTGGGCTCCAGTTAAGGTATTTACAATCAGCTCCCTGTTTGCCCTCTGAAATAGAAGTAACAACAGGAATGGTAAATAGCCAGTAAACACTTGTAAGGCAATAGTCATGGCAATAGTCAAGGTAACAGTCATGGCAAGGATAGAGGGGCAAAACCCTCTGAGTGAAGGATTAAGGGGTCTCACTCTTCCAGCTCTGGGGACAAGGGAGAAACTGCACACGCCGAGAAAGGCTCCTCGTGAGTCAAAAGTTAAGGGATAACCCCAGGCTATAATGTGACTCCTCAGAAGCCTTTACTTCCAGATCCATCTAGGCTGAGGTGCACCCAGGGGAAAGTCCGAGGGTAGGTCAGGCATGCAAAAGAAACCAGATAACTGGCCTGAAGGAAGATAAAGACCTGGAAGAACTGCCCTATATAAATAACTTAGCTACGTTTTTACTGTGCTCCTCCTCACAGAGGGAACGCCCACACCCTTTCTCTCTGGGTGTGCATCACTGCCTTGCTTCTGTTTTAACTAAACAAACTGTTTCTCTATATGCTTCTCTATATGCACTTGTTGTTATGTTACATCTCTAATAATAAATTTTAATACCTGCATTTACAGTTTCTGCCTCCATGATGAAATATATTTTTCACTAGGGGGAAAGATCCGGGGAAAAATAACTTCTAGCCTCTAGCCCTTGCTGGTCTGGTGGCTAGGATTACTGATTGTTATCCAGGCTACCCAGGTTCAATTCCTGGGCAGGGAATTAAGATCTCATTTCATGCCACCACTCACTGCTGCCTCACCAAGATTAGGGCCATTACTCATGTGACTGATCAATTACTAACATTTTTTGAGCCTCAGTTTTCTTGGTCTGTAAAATGGGGATGATAACACTTTAATTCACAGGACTAGTTGAAATAATGTATACAAAGTGGCTGGCACAGTAGACACTAGCTCTCATTGTTATCACTTTCATCATCATTATTCCTGTTGGCATTACGGTCATCGTTGTCACACCATTTCATTCCACCCAAGGACTAAGACTCCCACTTCTCTCCAGTGGTCCCAAACACTATTTGATTTCTTCAAGGATGATGAAAACTCCCCTACCTATAATTACTCCCGTCTGGGAACTGAAATCTGCATTTGCTCCAGTGTTAGAAGCTTCTGTGTTAGTTGCTCAGTTGCGTTCAACTCTTTGTGACCCCATGGACTGTAACCGACCAGGCTCCTCTGTCCATGGAATTCTCCAGTTAAGAATGCTGGAGTGGGTTGCCATTCCCTTCTCCAGGGGATCTTTCTGACCCAGGGGTTGAGCCCTTGTCTCTTCTGTCTCCTGTACTGGCTGGTGGGTTCTTTACCACTAGTGCCACTTGGGAAGCTTCCCTGGTGGCTCAGATGGTAAAGAATCTGCCTGGAATGCAGGAGACCTGGGTTTGATTCTTGGGTCAGGAAGATCCCATGGAGTAGGGAATGGCTACCCACTCCAGTTTCCTTGCCTGGAGAATTACATGGACAGAGGAGCCTGGCAGACTACAGTCCATGGACTTAGAGAGTTGGATGTGACTAAAGCAACTTATATAAAGAAAGCTGAGTGCTGAAGAATTGATGCTTTTGAACTGTGGTGTTGGAGAAGACTCTTGAGAGTCTCTTGGACTGCAAGGAGATCAAACCAGTCAATCCTAAAGGAAATCAGTCCCAAATATTCCTTGGAAGGACTGATGCTGAAGCTGAAACTCCAATACTTTGGCCACCTGATGCAAAGAGCCGACTCTTTGGAAAAGACCCTGATGCTGGGCAGGATTGAAGGCAGGAGGGGAAGGGGTCGACAGAGAATGAGATGGTTGGATGGCATCACCAACTTTCTGGACATGAGTTTGAGCAAGCTCCAGGAGCTGGTGATGGACAGGGAAGCCTGGAGTGCTGCAGTCCAGGGAGGGTCGCAAAGAGTTGCACATGACTGAGTGACTGAACTGAACTGAAGCAACTTAGCATGCGAGAAGCGTCTAGGGTAGGTCCAGGTAGAGAACTGTTGGCCTCAGGACTTGGACACAAGTTAGCCATGTGACCTCAGGTGAATCACTTTATTTTTCTGAGCTTCCTGGGACTAGATCATCTTTTCTTAGACCAGGGCCCTAGACCAGGGCTTGGGAAGGGAGTTCGTCCTATCAGGTTCTGCAGGTTCTTGCCCTCCCACAGCCAGAGGTAGATCATGGACTCTGCTCGTGGGCAGTCTGTTTACCCAGTGGGAACTGCAGCTTGATTCCTCAGTCCCATCTCTTGGGAGGGCAGCCTTAACAGATTGTTCTCTTGAGTTCTGGATGTGCCAGAGAAGTGTTTAAAAGTCACACAGCTCACAGTGGAAGGTGCTAGGCACTGTTCTGGCTAGAGAGTGGGAGCAGGGGATTCTCCCAGACTCCACTGTTCAGCTCAGACTGGGCCTGACTATCCTTGGAGTTAACCTAGGATTTTGGGGGAAAGAGATCCGAGGGAGTTGTTTTGGAGGTGGGACTTCCTTGGAAGGGAGAACATAGCCTCAGTTGCACCCGGAAACTCAGGCCGTGGGGCAGAGGAGGATTAAGAGGCCAGAAGCCAGAATCTGATGCTCTTGGCTGTGGACCTCCTGCAAGTCATTGTCCCTCTCGAAGCTTCTGTTTCCTCATCTGTAAAATGGGGATCAGAATACCTTTTCCACTGGGTGGCTGTGGGGATCCAATGAGATCTGAAAAGGCTTTATAAAATGTACTGCCCTGCAGTCAATTGTTCTTATGGCTCTGGCGTAGGGGGCTGGGACTCTAAGCTCTTCTGAGGTATAGTGAACTTAATCTCTGGAGAACTCTTGGTCCCATGCTTTGTTTCCTAATGCAAAGTCCTGTCCTAAACCTTCCTATCCGGCTCAGAAGCAGAGACTTCAGCCAGGGCTTGGTATGCTAGCAACTATCTGGCCAATTTCCCCCTCCCCTGCCAGGAGCAGGCCTCTTCCTCAGGGCCAAATAGTGACTCATATCAGACCAGCTCTGGCGGCTACAACCTTTGTGAAGGCCCAGCCACACCCTGCTTTCAGGGCCGGCCTTGAGTCTTTTTTCCCCCTGGGAGCCCCAGGACCCACTTTGCAGGTCTGATTCACTGGTTTAAACAGCCTCAGACTGGCTTTCCTGGGGCTGCTCCTGGTGGGCAAGGGTGTGTACATATGTGTGTGGGTGTGTGCAATGTGTACGCGTGTGTATGTTGTTGCTACCCCTGTTCTTGAATAAATTGGTGGCTAGAAGATAGTTTATCGGGGACAGGTTTCAGAGGCAGGGGACAAGTCTTCATTTACTTACAAGTGACCCAGGAGATCATACGCAGAGAGGAGGGCTAAGATTTCACTGGAAAACGAGAGTAACTGGCCCATGTCCCTACCACCCTGTCAAAAGGGCATGGGGCCTCTGTCCCGAGACTGGGTGGCTGCTCTGACATAAGGATGCGAAGGAACTGTGGGGACAATTGTGAGGAGGAGTGAGGACCCTGGGGACAGGAATTAGGGTGAGGTTGCTTCAGGACCTTGCAGTGTCTGGCACGGGGGCCTCCAAGGCGATCACCAAGGTGGGTGGAACAACTGAACTGGGTGAAGAGTGGGCTCGGAGCGGTGTGTGGAGTGGAGGGGCACCTTCCTCTATTACCCAAACTCTCCACGGTGAGTGTGAGCGCCCTTCCTGGCAATCCATCTATTCATCCAGGTACTAGGACAGGACAAATAGACAGAGGAGGATTCAGCCTTTGACACCCTGCTTGGAGATGCTCACAAGGACAGAGAGATTCTAGCCTGTCTCTGGGCAGCAGGTGTTAAAAATCTCATGAGTGACTTACTTGACTCGCTTAGGCTCAGAATGTATGCCTTTGGAGTTGGAGGTAGAGGGTTGTCCTGGTAGAGGGGTGGGTAGGAGATGAGAGGTGCTGAATGGGGGATCAGTCCTCAGGTCGGGGGTCAGGGTAATTGTGCTTTTTACAGTCTGGTTGCAGATACCCTCCCAACAGCTGTTCCCAGGAGCCTATTGTCACCCTGGGGCCCTGTGCAGCCATAACAGGGTGGGGTGGCTTTGTCTCAGGAGGCCTGGGAGGTTGCAGTTCGGAATACCTCTATCTGGGGTATTTGAAGGGGGGCCAGGCTGTGGGCGAGCCCCAAGGGACAGCTTCAGAGAGGTGGTAATTCCCAGGGGGATGTAGTAATCAGGAGAAAGTACTTCTTTGGGGGGGTTAATTTTGCTCATAAGTAAGGGGCTCGGAGTATGATGGGGAGAGGGACTCTGAGTGAGTGATCTGTACTCTCAGAAGGAATGTAATTCCTGGGGGGGTGTCAAACTCAGGGTGATCTTAATGGGGGGCAGCATGTGAACTGCGGGGATGTCCAAGTGTGAGTGTGCTAGCGGGGCGTGG
>SJYW01006342.1:12857-57945 GCA_006410735.1 Raphicerus campestris | reverse complement strand
GCATAAAAGGCGCCAGGTGAGGGCCTCTCGCCACTCCTCCTGCCGACCGCAGCCACTCGACCAGTGCCGCCTCGTCCTCCTTAGCCATGACTTCCTACAGCTATCGCCAGTCGTCGTCCACCTCGTCCTTCGGGGGTATGGGCGGCGGCTCCGTGCGTTTCGGGGTTGGAGGCGCCTTCCGCGCGCCCAGCATCCATGGGGGCTCAGGTGGCCGCGGCGTGNACCAGTGCCGCCTCGTCCTCCTTAGCCATGACTTCCTACAGCTATCGCCAGTCGTCGTCCACCTCGTCCTTCGGGGGTATGGGCGGCGGCTCCGTGCGTTTCGGGGTTGGAGGCGCCTTCCGCGCGCCCAGCATCCATGGGGGCTCAGGTGGCCGCGGCGTGTCCGTGTCTTCTGCCCGCTTCGTGTCCTCGTCCCCCGGGGGCTACGGCGGCGGCTATGCGGGCGCCCTGGCCACGTCCGACGCGCTGCTGGCGGGCAACGAGAAGCTCACCATGCAGAACCTCAACGACCGCCTGGCCTCCTACCTGGAGAAGGTGCGCGCCCTGGAGGAGGCCAACGGCGACCTGGAGATGAAGATCCGCGACTGGTACCAGAAGCAGGGGCCCGGGCCCGCCCGTGACTACAGCCACTACTTCAAGACCATCGAGGACCTGCGGGACCAGGTGGGCGGTGGCTCGGCTGGGGGAAGTGCACCTGCCGCCGAAACCGAGCCCAGCGGGCCGGGCGAGGCCCGAGGCGGGGGCGGCGGGTGCCCGAGCCACCGCCCGGCGGGGCGAGGGCGAGCCCGTTAGGATGTGGGAGGCCCACAGGGTGGGGCTGAGCGGAGCCGGCAGGTGAGGAGGGGCAGGACAATGGGCCAGGAAGTGAAGCCTGGAGGGCGGGGCGGGTTAGTGTGGCAGGGCTGGAGGAGGATGGCGCTCCGGTCCGCTAGGCCTGGGAAAGGGGGTCGGAAGTAGCAGAGGGAGTTGGGGCACAATGTGGCCTGCCCTGAGGCCTGGGCCCAAGTCGCCGTGACAACAGGAATATGCAAGAGTTGGGCCACACCAGGCCAGCCCTGTCTCCTGCATTCCCCGGTTGGGGCCCTCTGCATTCCTCTATTCCGGGCGGGGGCGGGGGCGTCTGGTTTCCCTCACCCCCAGGCTGAAGGCCTCCTCTGCCCAGGGGGCCACTTGGGACTCCGAGGAGCTCTGGGAAGAATGGGAGGGGTCGACTCTGGACCCTGGTCAAAGAGAGACATTCACTGTGGCCCTTGGACCGAATGAGAGTGATGAACGTAACCCCTGTGCGGAGGCCCAATGCTCTGCGGGTGGAGACAGGTCCCAGCTCCAGCCTCTTCCTGGGCGGTGCTCAGGGTCCTTCAGGGTGGGGCTTGATCTCCGCCCACCCTACGGGGAAGAGCAGGAGCTGGGAGCTCGTCCAGAAGAAATGTTTCAGGAGCCAGTGGGACATTTAACAGTCTCATATGCCATGCATGCTTGCGAGTGTGCTCAGTCGTGTCCGACTCGTTGCGACCTCATGGACTGTAGCCCCAGGCACCTCTGTCAATAGAATTTTCCAGGCATGATTACTGGAGCCGGTTGCCATTTCCTTCTCCAAGGGATCTTCCCCACCCAGGAATGGAACCCAAGTCTCTTGTGTCTCCTGCATTGGCAGGCAGGCATGTTGGATCTCCAAACACACAGCCCCCACAACATAGCCCAGGACCCACCTTGTGCCTGGCCTGGTGATGGGTGGCAGGTGCCTAGACCAGTCCTCCAGATGAGGAGAGTTAGAGATGTAAACAACTTGACCTACACTGGGAAATACAGTTTACCCGAAAGAGGAGATGCGAAGTGCTGACACTTAACAGATGCTCAAAGAAGAAATTCCCTTCCCTGAAGGCAGAATGTGCTTTGAGTAGGGGCAGGACAATGGGGTAACCCCTATTTTTGCTGCATCTGGTCTGCAGATCACTAGAGGCTGCCTCCCTAAGACCATTAAGAGTTTCCCTGGGCACAGGTCTTGGAGACTTTTCCCTCTGAGGCTTACCGCTCTCCCCTGCCCCTGCCCATCTCCTACCCCCTGGATCAGCCTCCTTGGCAGTAATTTTCTCCTGTTCCAGCTCTAAGGCCTGGACTGATTTCAAGGCCTCCCAGAGAGCAGGCAGCCTGGGGTGGCTGGAGCTTTGGTCTCCAGGGGCCTGGGGGCACACGCACTCCTTTGCATCTCTGGGAAGAAAGTGGGTGGGCATTGCCCATATGCTGAACTGATGCCAACCTTTTGCATTCTACCTCCCAGATTCTCGGTGCCACCATTGAGAACTCCAAGATAGTCCTGCAGATCGACAATGCCCGTCTGGCTGCAGATGACTTCCGCACCAAGTGAGTGTCTCTACTTTGGGGGCTGCAGAAGCCAGAGCAGGGGAAGGGAGGCAGTCCCTTCGGGGGCTCAGAGCCATGGGGGGAAATTGATGCTTCCTTCACCTACCCTAGCTGGTCTAAAGCACTTTCCATCCCCCATGGGGCCTTGAGCCCAGGGGAGGTGGGGAAATCTTCAGAGGTGCAGAAGAAATGCTGGCATGACTATGACTATTTCCTCTGAAAGGTTTGAGACGGAGCAAGCTTTGCGCGTGAGCGTGGAGGCTGATATCAATGGCTTGCGCCGGGTGCTGGATGAGCTGACCCTGGCCAGGACTGACCTAGAGATGCAGATTGAAGGCCTGAAGGAGGAGCTGGCCTACCTGAAGAAGAACCACGAGGAGGTGGGTTTCTTGCTGGGCATCCCATCCACCCTAGCCCAGTTCCCCAGATAAGGACATTTTTAGCCTGTATCCTCTGACTGTGGCCACATTTGACCCAGGCCCTCTTGACCTGACCCTGAGTGTGGATTGTGGCTCTCAAGGGTTCTAACAGCAGATGGTGGTAACAGCACTGCTGTCCCCCAGTGCTGGGTTCTAGGTCTGCACCTGAAAACCAGCCTCTTCCCCCCATAGCCTGGGGTATCGGGGAGTGACCTGGCTCAGGCCCAGCAGGCTCTGGGCCCTGACATGCCCATCTCTGCTGTATCTTTCCAGGAAATCAGTGTGCTGAAGGGCCAGGTGGGGGGCCAGGTCAGTGTGGAGGTGGATTCTGCTCCGGGCATCGACCTAGCCAAGATCCTGAGTGACATGAGAGGCCAATATGAGGTCATGGCTGAGAAGAACCGGAAGGATGCTGAGGCCTGGTTCACCAGCCAGGTATGGAGGGGGCGGCAGGTGCTCCCTGGAGAGGCGGCTTCATGCTCCTGGGCAAGGGTCTGATTCAGTGCTATTCCCTCTGCTTCCTTTCATTGCAGACCGAGGAGCTGAACAGGGAGGTTGCTGGCCACACGGAGCAGCTGCAGATCAGCAAGACGGAGGTCACTGACCTGCGGCGCACCCTCCAGGGTCTGGAGATCGAGCTGCAGTCTCAGCTCAGCATGGTAGGTGCCCTCTGCCTTGTGGGATTCATACTTCTGTCCTTGTAGCCTTGGGCAGCCTGGGCGGTGGCTCTGCCTGGACCCTTTCTGGGCACCAGGCTCTGCTGAGCCTTCTTCCCTCTCTCTGCGTTCAGAAAGCTGCCCTGGAAGGCACACTGGCGGAAACGGAGGCCCGCTTCGGAGCCCAGCTGGCGCAGATCCAGGCGCTGATCAGCGGTATCGAAGCCCAGCTGAGTGACGTGCGAGCTGACACCGAGCGGCAGAACCAGGAGTACCAACACCTCATGGACATCAAGACCCGGCTGGAGCAGGAGATTGCTACCTACCGAAACCTGCTGGAGGGCCAGGATGCCTACTTCAACGACCTGTCCCTCGCGAAGGCCCTCTGAGTCCGGCGGCCTCCTGGCTTTCCTGCTCTGCTGCAGAAAGAATTCCCCTGGGTAGAGGCATGGGAGGGGAGGGATCCTTACCCTTGCCTCTCCCCCTGACCTGCCAATAAAACTTTATGGCCCGAAGGAAGATGGACGTTGGGTTTCTTATTTCAGTCCATGGAGGTGGGCCCGGCCTTGGCGCTGTTTGGGTTTTATTGTTTGGGTTTCATTTGAGCCACAGTACACCATGTCCCAGGAAAGGGAACAGAGGGCTGTCACAAACTGTAGCTATTACCATAATTTCACTTTCCAGAGGTCTTCACTTATCTCACCAGTTCCCTAAAACAAGCTTGTGAAATAAGCATTGCTACCATTTTATGGAAGGATAGGACTTCCTTGGTGACTCAGATGGTAAAGATTCCGCCTGCAGTGAAGGAGACCCAAGTATGATCCCTGGGTTGGGAAGATCCCCTGGAGAAGGGGATGGCTACCTACTGCAGTCTTCTTGCCTGGAGAATTCTACGCACAGAGGAACCTGGAGGGCTATAGTCCATGGGGTCACAGAGTCGGACTTGTGTGTTTGTTGTGTATCTATACTGTTCTAATGAAAGGCAAGGGTGGGATCTGAAACTGTGGTTTTTGCTTCTAGATTTAGTTTTTCTTATTTGGTTTCTTATTTTTTTTTTTTTTCCCACTGAACTCCCCCCAAGGGTTGGTGTGTGTTTATCTGTAATTAATGTTTACTGAGCACCTACTAAGTGCCATTTAATCAAAGCCCATAGGGTTGCAAAGAGTCAGACATGACTGAAATGACTCAACAAGTTATATCCTATATAGAGCAGGAAACAGGCTCAGAGAGGTTAACTAACTTGACCAAGGCCTCACAACAACTAATAGCAGAGCTAGGACCAGAATCCGAGTTTCCTGATTCTTAACCCAGGTGCCACCCCTGCACCCCTGATTCTTAGGATGATAATCCCTGTGCCATTTCCTCAATACATTCCAGTCTTGCTCTGTGTGAAGGCCTAGGACTGGGATCCCCTGAGGCAGTTCCTCCTGACACTCGAGGAGAAACAAGCTGAGACTTTGGGTCAGAGGGCAGGCATCAGCTCAGAGCCAGGATAGAGAGGCTGCCCCTTCAAGGCGTGTACGTGCACGTGTACTGACACCATCCATCCCCTGGCAGCCCGTATAAACCTCTTACGGCCACCAGCCCATACCTGGGCCCAGAGCCTGGAACAGGACCCAGCTGTGACCTGGACCTCCCACACAGACCTCCAAACTGGCTTGCCTGGGGTCAGTCCTGGGCCCACAAGGGAACGCACATCCCAGCTTCCTGGTACAACTCTGCCCTTGGGTGGGTATGGTCCTGCCTCTGTGGTTTATAGCTCAGCTGCCAAGAACAGAGGCCAATTAAAGGTAAATACGTCCCAGTATCCCCAGCTGAGAGGTTCAAGCTTAGCGGGTCTATTCAGGTCCGTGGGTCTGTCTGTAACAGCAGGCCGACCCTGTGAGGGAGGGTCCAAGTGAGGCAGAAGCTCTCCTCTGGACACAGCGACTCTTGCTGCCGCTTGCGTCCAGCACTGCCCTGAGGAGGCCTCGGACCCTGCCACGCTGAGTGTTCATCCGGAAGGAGGTGCTTTTCTCACCATTTCCCATGGGACTTGGTAGGTTCGTTGCTGCTGCTAAGTCGCTTTNTGGGTGGGTATGGTCCTGCCTCTGTGGTTTATAGCTCAGCTGCCAAGAACAGAGGCCAATTAAAGGTAAATACGTCCCAGTTTCCCCAGCCGAGAGGTTCAAGCTTAGCGGGTCTATTCAGGCCCGTGGGTCTGTCTGTAACAGCAGGCCGACTCTGTGAGGGAGGGTCCAAGCGAGGCAGAAGCTCTCCTCTGGACACAGCGACTCTTGCTGCCGCTTGTGTCCAGCACTGCCCTGAGGAGGACTCGGACCCCGCCACGCTGAGTGTTCATTCGGAAGGAGGTGCTTTTCTCACCATTTCCCATGGGACTTGGTAGGCTCGTTGCTGCTGCTAAGTCGCTTCAGTCGTGTCCAACTCTGTGTGACCCCATAGACGGCAGCCCACCAGGCTTCCCCGTCCCTGGGATTCTCCAGGCAAGAACACTGGAGTGGGTTGCCATTTCCTTCTCCAATGCATGAAAGTGAAAAGTGAAAGTGAAGTGGCTCAGTCGTGTCCGACTCTTAGCAACCCCATGGACTGCAGCCTACCAAGCTCCTCCATTCATGGGATTTTCCAGGCAAGAGTACTGGAGTGGGGTGCCATTGCCTTCTCCGGGTAGGCTCATTAGCTTGCTTCAAATCACAGACTGGTGACCCCAGACCAGCATTTTCTGTCTCCCCTGCAGCAGCCAGGGGACAGGAGTCCCTTCTGCCACCTCCTCAGCTTTTCCCGCTCTGGACTTCGTGGACATTGGCACCTAGGGTCCCTTCCTCCTACCTCACTGTGCAGGCCTTGGAGCTAGAGACCAGAGGCCTGGCTGCACCCCGAGGCTGGGACTGCGCGGAGATATCTGTCCCCTGTTCATGAAAGCCTCTCTTGTCAGAGCTGAAACCCTCCTCTATGCCCCAGAGGCTCCAGGAATGTGACTGTGGGGCGGGGTCTGGGCCCACGCAGGTGGGGCTGGTGACTGGGTCTCAGGTCTCGGTGATAGGAATAAAGCCTTCCTTTGTGTGTGGGAGGATGGGGTGGGGGGCACTTTCCCATCTCAGTCTGGGAGCTGAAACTATGGGTACTGTGTTGACAGAAGCAGTTGGGGTAGAGCAGAGAGAGAGAGAGGAAGGAGGAGGGGATTTGGGGGAGGGGAAAGGTTTTCCCAGCCTGCTGGTCATCACAATCACTTCAGTGTGCAAGCATTTCCAGTCCGTCATCTCACTCTATTGTGAGTCAGATTGGACAGGAGTTATTTCCATTTTTCCGACTGGTAGACTGAGGCTCGGAGTGAGGAGGCTTGATTACCCACAGCCACATAACTAATAAAAGAGAAATGAAGAATTCTCCAGGCCCCAGGGCATGCACTCTCTGTCCCGAGAATCTCCCTGGGGACTGGAGGAGGCGAGGGAGGATTGTGGAGACCCCCCCCACTCCCCATGTGCCTCAAATGCTCACTGTGGATCAGTAGCTGGGGCCGGTGTTAATGAGGTGAGTGGGTTTTTTCCCTCCCCTTTCCTCTTTTATTGTTGCAAAATACTCATAGCGAACTTCACCATCTGACCCATTTCTCACTGTNCTGTCCCGAGAATCTCCCTGGGGACTGGAGGAGGAGAGGGAGGATTGTGGAGACCGCCCCCCCACCCCCACTCCCCATGTGCCTCGAATGCTCACTGTGGATCAGTAGCTGGGGCCGGTGTTAATGAGGTGAGTGGGTTTTTTCCCTCCCCTTTCCTTTTATTGTTGCAAAATACTCATAACGAACTTCACCATCTGACCCATTTCTCACTGCNAATGCTCACTGTGGATCAGTAGCTGGGGCCGGTGTTAATGAGGTGAGTGGGTTTTTTCCCTCCCCTTTCCTCTTTTATTGTTGCAAAATACTCATAGCGAACTTCACCATCTGACCCATTTCTCACTGTACAGTTCTGTGGCATTAAACACACTCACATTGTTGTACAACCATCACCACCCTCCATCCTCATAACTCTTTCCATCTTGTAAAAATGAGACTTTATACCTATTAAACAGTAACGCTCCACTCTCCCTCCCCACCCCTGGCAACACCTGTCTTTATGCTTTTGAGTCTTCCCTGAACCTCATGTAAATGGGAAAATGACCCAATTTTAAGTCGTGAACCTGGCTCGGAGCTGTTTAGTCACACCCAGGTGGAGTCCAGCCCAGGCTCTTTCCACTGGGCTGCCCTGTCCCATTCCGAGGAGGGAAAGCTCGTTCTGGGGACCACCTCTCTGTCTGGAGTGGGCCAAGGACAGAAACTGGTGCAGTCTCCAGGGCCCCAGGCTACAGTCTGCACAGGAGCCAAATGGAGCTTGATCTCCACCCTTGCCTGGCCATCCCCTCCTGGCGCTAATGAGGAGGTCTCGGCTGCCCAGACCTTGAGCTCATAGGAACCGTTTGGACTGAAACCAGGGATTTGTGACCGGGGCAGCTCCACTCGGCCTGGGCCTGAGAGTGTGTAGAGAAAGCCCCCTTCAGGGGCTGCTGGAGGTGAGTCAGGGTGCAGAGAGAAGGTGGCTGGGGTCCAGCTCTCTCTCACCCCGGGGTGATGGCACGTAATTTTTCCCGTGGTAATTGCTGGGGCCGTCATGTCTGCAGAGGCTTTAATGAGCTATGGCTGATCTGAGTTTGATTATTTTTCTTTCAGAGGAAAAGACAATATCCTCTCACCCATGAGACAATACCACACTGTCCAGGCCCAGCACTCAGCAGCGGGCTCAGTGTGATGCTGAGGGAGGAGACCCCTCCCTGTCTCCACCAGGACGTCCCCACCCCTCCATCAGCCCAGCCCAGGTGCAGGATTCTGAGGTCTGGCAGAGGAGGGGAGCACCTTCTTTTCCTGTCCCCTGTTTGATTGGAGTGTCAGAGGGTCCACTGAGTCCTGTTGATGCCCCCTTGCTAGCTGTGCCATCTTGTACAAATGGCTTCCCCTCTCTGAGCCCTATTTTCATTCCTTCTGAAATGGGGCAGGGAATATCTTCTGAGCCATAAGGATTAGAGGAGGCATGGGTGTAGAAGTGCTTTGTAAATGATCAAGTGTGCAGGGGAAGCCTACGCTTACTGTTATTAGAGCAATGATGACAACTATTTGCATTGCCCCATAGGTGATGCTTATGGAAGAATATGGAAGAGTGAGATGCCCACTCACAGGGCCGATCTAATGCTCAAGGGCAAAAAGAGAAAAGTGTCCCCTCAGGAGAAGGGTACATGGGAGTCCTAAGTATTGGACGTGCATGCCCCTATCTGGCCCCTCAGAAGATGAGAAGCAGGATGGAGGCTCTTGGGCGTCAGGGCTTCTCTGTTAGTGGGAGTTGAGAGGATCCATTTCCAGAAGGAAACTGAGACTTGAAAATTTCCAAGGCCGAGGTTCCCAAGCAGTGACGGATAGAGCCGGGCTTGAACTTGAGTTTGAGGGGTTCCAGAGCACCATCTGCTTCATGATGCCGCTGCTCCGGGCCAAGAAATCTCCTGGTGCTCCAGCCTGATCTGGCCCACTTCCCCACCCCCGGCTTTCTCTAAACCCCAGAGCCAAGGCCAGAGGGCCAGGCCACGCTTCCAGTGGCACTGCCCACAGGTCTCTGTGCACACAAAGCCCCTGTGCTGGTGGCAGACCAGAGGGCTCTCCTGAGCGCTGGACTCCCCTTTCCGGCTTCAGCAGCCTGCTCTTTGAGGTGGTGCTTTGACCTTCTAGATCTCGGAGGGGCCTTCCAGTCCGCCTGCCAGGCTTCCCCATCCCCGCCCTCTCAGCAGTGCTCAGGCACGCACAGCCCTCTGGGTCGAGCCCCTCCCCAGCCCTGCGGCGTTTCACAGGACAAACAGGGTTAATCTGGGCCCGCNACTATCTCAGCTTCTTCTGCCAGGTTTGTCTCCTCGGGGTCAGCAGGGGGTTATGGGGGTGGCTTTGGTGGAGGGGCCGGTAGTGGTTATGGGGGTGGCTTCGGAGGTGGCTTTGGTGGGGGTTTTGGCAGTGGCTTTGGTGACTTCGGCGGTGGAGATGGCGGCCTCCTCTCTGGCAACGAGAAGATCACCATGCAGAATCTCAACGACCGCTTGGCCTCCTACCTGGAGAAGGTGCGTGCCCTGGAGGAGGCCAACGCCGACCTGGAGGTGAAGATCAGAGATTGGTACCAGAGACAGAGCCCAACCAGCCCGGAGCGTGACTACAGCCCCTACTTCAAGACCATGGATGAACTTCGGGACAAGGTGAGGCTCCGGTTTTAGGGAGAGGGGAGCAGGTAGCTGGTACCAGCTGCCCCGGGGGAAATCCTTTTCTGCCCAGGCAATGAAGTGTAACCTTGGCAAGTGAGGGGAATGCGTTCCAGATGTGGATGGGGGTACACGTTGCTCAGCCTGGCAGTGCTGGGGATCCTGCGAATCTGGTCTGGACCAGTAGGGGCCGAGATGGGAGCAGTGCTCACAACTGTGGGGCTCTGTCTAGAGTGTTCCTTTGCTGCTTTTGCAAGAATAAGGGTGCAGAGATGAAACTCTGGTCCTAGGAGTCCTGAACGCCAGGACCGCCTGCCTCATCTTCTGAATGTCTTGGGTGGCAAAAGCCTTAGGAGACCTGGGACTGGGCATGGACTCTGGCAGCTCCTCACTCACCCTTCACTCACTTGCACCTCCAGGTTCCCACTGACTGGAATGTTCTATAGACGCATGGCTGTGTTAAGGTGTGCAGGAGGCCAGCGACCATGAGTTGTCCACAGGGGAGGCTGGTGGAGCACCCCAAGAGGTCACCCTGCTCCTGGCCAGGAAGTTCCCACAGGGCATTCCCTGCCACACTGGCTCCTTGGTCTTTCCTGTCCCAGAGACCAGGAGGGTGGCCTGGGATGGCTGGATTCTGCCTGGGGACCCTACAGCCTACTGTTGCTGGTATCAGAAGGGAGATGGTCAGTGAGGGGTCCCGTGTGAGGCGCAGGGCAGGGAGAGCAGCAGGGAAGAGGGAGGGGCCCTCTTAACACCAGCTCCCTTTATCCTGCAGATCCTGGCGGCTGCCATCGACAACTCCCGGGTCATTCTGGAGATTGACAATGCCAGGCTGGCTGCGGACGACTTCAGACTCAAGTACGCTCCTTCCACATTGTCCCCCAGCTCAAGTGGTCCAGACCCCTTAACCCTCCTCACTTGGGTTTCCTCTTCCTTTCCAGGTATGAGAATGAGATGGCCCTGCGCCAGAGCGTGGAGGCCGACATCAACGGCCTGCGCAGGGTGCTGGACGAGCTGACCCTGACCAAGACCGACCTGGAGATGCAGATCGAGAGCCTGAATGAGGAGCTGGCCTACCTGAAGAAGAACCACGAGGAGGTGAGGATCAGGCAGGGGCTGGGGCTGGTGGCAGGCAAAGTGGGGCCACTGGGGACTCTTCTTAGTTGGCTGGAGGGCTGAGTGGTTTTGATATGCACCTGCCCACATAGAGGTCCCCATGGAGGGAAGGATCACTGGTGACCCAGACTCCTTATCTTCTCTGATGCATCGCCAGGGGAGGTGGCCAGTGGGTGCTCCTGTCCTGATCTGTTTCATGAGCTCATGGAAGGGCCCTACTGTCTGAGGTCCTCCCTTGGCAGGACCAGAGACTAGAGAGGAGGAGAGACCCTCAGAGCTAAGAGGCCTGAGCGATCAAACCTCTTCATGTGGCATGGGAAACAGAGGCCAGGTTGGGTATGGGGCAGAACTGAGGTCACGTGCTGCGTTAGTGATTAGTGATGGAGCCAGGATTGGCACGTGGGACCCCAGACTTAGCTCTGGCTTCTGCCTTCTGTCTCTGAATGCCTACCCTCTCTCTCCTGAAGGAGATGAAGGAGTTCAGCAACCAGCTGGCTGGCCAGGTCAACGTGGAGATGGATGCAGCGCCAGGCGTGGACCTGACCCGCGTGCTGTCAGAAATGAGGGAGCAGTACGAGGCCATGGCGGAGAAGAACCGCCGGGATGCTGAGGCCTGGTTCTTTAGCAAGGTGGGTCTGACTGGTGGGCCTCTCCTCAGCTTCCTGAGCCCCTGGGAGGCCCATGGAGCTCACTTCTCTTGTGTGTGACCTATAGACAGAGGAGCTGAATAAGGAGGTGGCCTCCAACACAGAGATGATCCAGACCAGCAAGTCGGAGNATGGCCCTGCGCCAGAGCGTGGAGGCCGACATCAACGGCCTGCGCAGGGTGCTGGACGAGCTGACCCTGACCAAGACCGACCTGGAGATGCAGATCGAGAGCCTGAATGAGGAGCTGGCCTACCTGAAGAAGAACCACGAGGAGGTGAGGATCAGGCAGGGGCTGGGGCTGGTGGCAGGCAAAGTGGGGCCACTGGGGACTCTTCTTAGTTGGCTGGAGGGCTGAGTGGTTTTGATATGCACCCGCCCACATAGAGGTCCCCATGGAGGGAAGGATCACTGGTGACCCAGACTCCTTATCTTCTCTGATGCATCGCCAGGGGAGGTGGCCGGTGGGTGCTCCTGTCCTGATCTGTTTCATGAGCTCATAGAAGGGCCCTACTGTCTGAGGTCCTCCCTTGGCAGGACCAGAGACTAGAGAGGAGGAGAGACCCTCAGAGCTAAGAGGCCTGAGCGATCAAACCTCTTCATGTGGCATGGGAAACAGAGGCCAGGTTGGGTATGGGGCAGAACTGAGGTCACGTGCTGCGTTAGTGATTAGTGATGGAGCCAGGATTGGCACGTGGGACCCCAGACTTAGCTCTGGCTTCTGCCTTCTGTCTCTGAATGCCTACCCTCTCTCTCCTGAAGGAGATGAAGGAGTTCAGCAACCAGCTGGCTGGCCAGGTCAACGTGGAGATGGATGCAGCGCCAGGCGTGGACCTGACCCGTGTGCTGTCAGAAATGAGGGAGCAGTACGAGGCCATGGCGGAGAAGAACCGCCGGGATGCTGAGGCCTGGTTCTTTAGCAAGGTGGGTCTGACTGGTGGGCCTCTCCTCAGCTTCCTGAGCCCCTGGGAGGCCCATGGAGCTCACTTCTCTTGTGTGTGACCTATAGACAGAGGAGCTGAATAAGGAGGTGGCCTCCAACACAGAGATGATCCAGACCAGCAAGTCGGAGATCACAGACCTGAGACGCACGATACAGGGGCTGGAGATCGAGCTGCAGTCCCAGCTCAGCATGGTCTGGCTCCCTGCTACGCCCCTCTTCCTTCTGCCAAACCTCCCCCTCCCCACCTCTGCCACCCTTCATGGCTGCTTTAAGCTTTGGAGTTCCCAAGCTCCCTCCGGGGGAGGTTCCATGCAATCCATTTGGCCTGTCTCCCCAAGCCCTTCATGGCTTCCTGTCTAGCCTGATGTGGTGTCTCTGGTCTGCTGCCCACTAGAAAGCCGGGCTAGAGAGCACGCTGGCAGAGACGGAGTGTCGCTATGCCGCGCAGCTGCAGCAGATCCAGGGTCTCATCAGCAGCATCGAGGCCCAGCTGAGCGAGCTCCGCAGTGAGATGGAGTGCCAGAACCAGGAGTACAAGATGCTGCTGGACATCAAGACTCGACTGGAACAGGAGATTGCCACCTACCGCAGCCTGCTGGAGGGCCAGGATGCCAGGCAGGGGCTGGGGTACCGGGGGCAGTGAGGGGTTAGGGTGGAGAGTCATCTTAAAGGCACAGCAGTGTGTACAGTGAAAAGAGAGCAGAACATGGGGTCAGAGGTTCTGGACTCTGGGCTCTGGTCATCAGCTGTTACCTTGGGCAGGTCACATCACCTCTCTGGTTCTGTATGCCTTCTGTAAATGATACAATTGGGCTAGTAGTCTTGGATTTGATGCTGGTTCCATTTCAGAAAGGAAATGGATGGGTGTTATTAAAGATTAGAATCTATCTGCTTGGGGGTGGCAGGTCTGGAGGGCTTGCAGGATGTCCCAGCCTTTAGAGAAGTCAGATATGGGGGAAGGGGTGGAGAAGACTGCTTAGCTGTCTCCCTGTAGGCAGACCTGAGCTTCTGTCCTTTGCTTACATCTGCTTCCATCTCTCTTGCAGGATGGCTGGCATTGGTACTGGAGAAGGTAAGAGGCTTAACTCTTCCTGAGTTGAGGGGGGAGGGAAACTGTTGAAGTCACAAATACCCTTGGAATGGGGAGGAAGGAGAAAGAGACCAAGCATCCAAGTAGGGTGGGGTGATGCCCACTCCTGTAGGTACTTCTTCCTCCAGTGGGACCTCTGTCAGTCTCTGCTAGGGTTGGGGTTGAATATTTATGGAGAATCTTCCAGGATGAGCAAACTTTATCCAGGGCATAGCTCCTGCCTAGGCCCCACCTTCATATACTTTTGGATGCATGCACGCTAAGTCGTGTCAGTCATGTATGACTCTTTGTGACCCTATGGACTGTAGCCTGCCAGGCTGTTCTTGTCCATAGGCAAGAATACTGGAGTGTGTTTCCATGCCCTCCTCCAAGGGATCTTCACGACGCAGGAATCAAACCCATGGCTTTTATGTCTCTTGCACTGGCAGGCATGTTCTTTACCACTAGTACCACCTGGGAAGCCCCGTACTTATGGATAGATGCCCATGATTACTTCCTGTTTATGTGCAGCTTAAAACCTCTGACATTCTTGCTCACTGCAGGGCATACCTGCCGCTGCTCCCGCCCATCTCTTTGATGAGTAATTCAGCACCAGTCGTCCTGGCAGCTCTGGAAGGATTGGCCGATGGCCATTCTCAGGGGTGCTGTCCAGTCTTCTCAGAGCTCAGACGAGGCCCTGGCCCCCTTGGGAGGGAGTACAGGGAGCGTCTCCCACTCTTAAACTTGCCCCTTCTTTCTATAGCCTCCCTGGGAGGTGGCGGTGGCGGCAAGGTCCGCATCAACGTTGAGGAGTCTGTGGACGGAAAGGTGGTTTCTTCCAGAAAGAGAGAAATCTAACAGCTCAGTGCAGGGGAGACGCCCCTGCCACCCCTGCCCTCCCCAGGCTGAGCAGAAAGCTGGCCAGAGGGACCAGAAAAGCAAATTCCAGGCTCTGCCTTCAGAGGGTCTGGTCCAAGGGGTCCTTCGTTTCTTAGTTGGGTGTGTCCTGTGCTCTCCCCTGCCCCCTCCAGCTTTCCTGCCTCCAGTAGAGCAGGGAGGTGCAAGAAACAGCTGTATTGTGTAACAAGCTCATGGTCTGTACCATGTCCATGCAATAAAGACTTGCTTTTCCTTTTGCAAATATCTCTCAGTAGTATGTCCAGTTTTTCTTGTTGGTGGCCTCTGAGAAAGGCCAAGGCCCACCTGCTGTCATCTCTCCCCAACTTTGACCTCTTCCCTGCACAGTCACTCTTTGGGGTGTCTGGGTCGCCTTGGACAAGCCAGGCTGATTGGGTGACTTGTTGTCTGGCTGACCCCATTTAGTGATCATGGAAGCAGGAAACAGGGTTCCTTAGAGTGGTGTGGTGTACTTAACACAAAGTAAACACATCGAGACATTGATTAATCACTTACTGGATGACTGACTGCATAGACGGCTCTGGTTCACCACTGTATGGTTGGCACTGGGCTAGGCACATGCACTCACGGTTCTCATTTAATACAACTGCTGGTGGTCAGGCTTTATTATGCCATCTTAGAGATGAGGGAACTTAGAGTTGAGATGGGAAACTTACAAATGAGGTGGTCAGGCTGATGGTTAGTCCAGTGGCCTCACGGCTGGACGGTAAGTAGTAGGGCTGGGGCTGGGCCTCATACCTGTATGATTCCAAGTTCATGGTTTGTTCTACGATCCCAGGCCCTGGTTCTTCACAGCCAATTGCCAGGACATTCCCCCTTGCTTCCAGCTCTCACCACATATGCTCCCTAATTTCCCCTCTTTNGGTGGTTTCTTCCAGAAAGAGAGAAATCTAACAGCTCAGTGCAGGGGAGACGCCCCTGCCACCCCTGCCCTCCCCAGGCTGAGCAGAAAGCTGGCCAGAGGGACCAGAAAAGCAAATTCCAGGCTCTGCCTTCAGAGGGTCTGGTCCAAGGGGTCCTTCGTTTCTTAGTTGGGTGTGTCCTGTGCTCTCCCCTGCCCCCTCCAGCTTTCCTGCCTCCAGTAGAGCAGGGAGGTGCAAGAAACAGCTGTATTGTGTAACAAGCTCATGGTCTGTACCATGTCCATGCAATAAAGACTTGCTTTTCCTTTTGCAAATATCTCTCAGTAGTATGTCCAGTTTTTCTTGTTGGTGGCCTCTGAGAAAGGCCAAGGCCCACCTGCTGTCATCTCTCCCCAACTTTGACCTCTTCCCTGCACAGTCACTCTTTGGGGTGTCTGGGTCGCCTTGGACAAGCCAGGCTGATTGGGTGACTTGTTGTCTGGCTGACCCCATTTAGTGATCATGGAAGCAGGAAACAGGGTTCCTTAGAGTGGTGTGGTGTACTTAACACAAAGTAAACACATCGAGACATTGATTAATCACTTACTGGATGACTGACTGCATAGACGGCTCTGGTTCACCACTGTATGGTTGGCACTGGGCTAGGCACACGCACTCACGGTTCTCATTTAATACAACTGCTGGTGGTCAGGCTTTATTATGCCATCTTAGAGATGAGGGAACTTAGAGTTGAGATGGGAAACTTACAAATGAGGTGGTCAGGCTGATGGTTAGTCCAGTGGCCTCACGGCTGGACGGTAAGTAGTAGGGCTGGGGCTGGGCCTCATACCTGTATGATTCCAAGTTCATGGTTTGTTCTACGATCCCAGGCCCTGGTTCTTCACAGCCAATTGCCAGGACATTCCCCCTTGCTTCCAGCTCTCACCACATATGCTCCCTAATTTCCCCTCTTTCCCAGCTGGGCACACCTGACCTCTAGAAAGGCTGAACCATTTCCCATCTCTGTCCCCCTGCAAACGTGCCCCCATCCCCCCAAAGATGCCATCTCCCTATAAGGCACTGAAAGCGCCAAGAGGCAAAGACACCAGCTCCAGGAAGCCCTCCCTGATTTCTCTAATTCCAAGTCCAAAGCAACTCCAGCCCTTACTGCCCTTCTTCATCCAAATCCTGCTCCCCTGTCCCCAGTTTCTACCTAAGGGCCCGTTAGAGCAGTGACATCCACACACACCTGATTTGCTGCCTCTGCTCTGGGGCTGTTCCGCTGGAACCCATAGCCTCTGATGTGCTGGTTCTTAGTCACTCAGTTGTGTCTGACTCTTTGCAACCCCATGGACTGCAACCCGCCAGGCTTCTCTGTCCATGGGAATTCTCCAGGCAAGAATTCTAGAGTGGCTTGCCATCTTCTCCTCCAGGGGATCTTCCCAACCCAGGGATCGAACTCAGGTCTCCCACACTGCAGCGGATTCTTTGCCATCTGAGCCACCAGGGAAGCCCAAGAATACTGGAGTGGGCAGCCTATCCCTTCTCCAGGGGATCTTCCCGACCCAGGAATCAGACCAGGGTCTCCTGCGTTGCAGATGGATTCTTTACCAGCTGAGCTGCCAGGGAAGCCCATAGCCCCTGACAGAGGGCAGGGAATGAGGAAGCAGAGAACTCTGGGCCCTGGTTGGACTGGGCTCAGGAGAGGATTGAGGGGTGAGGAAGAGGGGAGGGAGAACCGGTTTCTTTGTCCTGCTGGGAAGATCACATAGGAGGTGCTGCTGTTCTGAGAATCAGATCATTTGTGGGGAGGGCCAGGCCTTCTGAGAGGCACCCCGTGGGTCTCACTGGGTGAAACTTCTCTTCCAGCAACCCTAGCTGGAAAGAAGGTGGCATCCACTCTTTCTGAAGGGGTTTTAATCTAGAGTGTGTCTCCTGAGTGCACACTTCAAGGCCAGATTTCCCTGGGGCTGGGGGGGGAGGACAGGGATTTTATTAGTGTCCGTACACTTCCATGGTAAGGAATCTGCTTGCAATGAAGGAAACCCAGTTTGGATCCCTGGGTTGGGAAGATCCCCTGGAGAAGGGAATGGCTACCTACTCCAGTGTTCTTGCCTGATGAATTCCATGGACAGAGGAGCCCGATGGGCTACAGTGCAGGCGGCGGCAAAGAGTTGGACGCAACTGAGCAACTAACGCTGCACCCTGCCAGGCTCTGGACAGGGCATTCGGTGGATGGTATCCCATTTCCTCTCCCAAAAGCTTTTGAAATTGAGGCCAGACTTGAGCAGCAGTTTTCAGAAGAGGAAACTGAGGCCCATGGAAGCTAAACCACAGGCATGAAGCCACAAGCTAGGGGACAGTGACGCTGGGTCTGGGGCTGTCTCTCTGATTCCAGACCCTTGCTTTTCTCTTGATGCCGGCGGGTAGGGGGTGGTGTGTGACAGAAGCTGGTGACATCTTCCTTAGAGGGTGTGCTGGTCTGAAACTCATTTCTTGACCTCTAGGGGCAAACTGTTCAAGTGTCACACAGTCAATATGGTCAGAAAGATTGTCCTCACAAGGAACCTTGGTCTCTCATGCTGCGGTTCAAGCCCAGAGCACCAGGTGCCATGTCCCTGACATCCTGGGGCTCAGCCAGCCTCCTTTGGGACACTCTCCCATCCCACTGTTGAGGCTGGTAGCTGGGCTACTGCTCTTGCATCACTGATATCCAGGTCTCTTTTGAGAGGTCTCAGGCCTAAACAGCCACAGAAGAGTCTTCTTTGATTGCAAAAATAACCATGTCTGCAATAGTGCAGGGCAGAATGGGGCTCAGCCGTCCCTCATCCAGTGAGCCTCCTCTAGAGACCAGATCCTGAGCTAAGGGGAAGAAGGCTGCTTCTCTCTTCTTGGAGCACCTCTGCCTGCTCTGCTGGGGACAGGCTATCAGAGAGGCCCTTGCAACTTGCCAAGTTCTGTCCCCTGCCTGACCCTGGAGTGAGATGCCTACTTCCAGGGAGAGTGCATGCCTGGCTGAGCCCTTAAATTGTCTCCCGGCATAGATAGCCACCTCCTGCCTGTCCCTGGATGGAGGTTGGGTTAAGTTTCCAGCCAATCCGGGAAGCAGGCAGCAGGCCTCCCTCTGCTGCTGAGAGGGCAGCTTTGGGACTAGGGATTAGGGCTCTGGGCGTGTTTGGGTTCAGGCTGGCCTTCCCAGAGCAGGCATGGGGCATGCCCACCTTTCTCACTGAGGACTCTGAATCCCTGTCCCCCTCTGGGTCTCAGTCTCCCCATCTTTACATGGAAGATTCTGATTGGACGAGATGATCTTGAGGTTCTTGATGAGCTGCTCTTCATCCTGAGACCTCAGGGGGGAGCCTGACCTGGGAGACCTGTGGCAGCAGGGGCGGTGTCTGCTCCATGCACAGCTGAGTCCTCAGCGGGGCCTCTCAGGAAATATTTATTGCATGAGTGCATGACCTTTTTTCTATTTTGCTCCTTCCTGCTATAGGCATGGCTCTGGACATTCACTGGTGTCTTGGGCGTGTGCCCACCTAGGGGTCACCTGCCCCTCCATGGGCAGCTGGCTGCACGAAGGAAAATAAAATGATGCCAGCTTTTCCCATGAGATTTGGAGCTGGGGTGACCTCACTGGATACCATTTCTGCTAGATATTCCTTCTCATTTAAAGCCAGCAGACAACGTGTCTCTGAAACAACTTTTCAGGCAGTTAGCCAGCACTGGCCTCTGCCAGGAAAGGTATCCAGAGGTATATTTGACAAAGCCCCTGTCTTCAGGGAATGTAAGACTGAGTGGGGGAAATAAGACCAGAATGCCACCAGCTGTTACCTGTCTGGCTGCTGCAGGTGGCATGCTGGCTGCAAGAACCAGAGAGGGAGGTGAAGCAATGAGCTGGCATAGGACGGAGGACCGAAGAATATTCTGATGGGTCATCTAACAATGAGAAGCTTGCATTTCCTCATTTGTAACAGGGAGGGGAGAGGAACCTTCCACCTGCTGGGAGCTCTGGGGTGTCAGGTACTTCTCAGATACTCACTCGTCTGACGCTTGTTTTTCTGTTATGGCCACCGAGGCACTGAAAGGTTGAGGAACTTTCCCAAGGTCACACAGCCAGTCTGTGGCAGACGTAGGGCTGGAACTCAGGTCCACTTAATTCAAAGCCCGTACTGGCCTCTATGGATTTCTGGAGAACTCGGGTGGTAATAGCAGGGATTTTAGAAGGCTGAGTATGTAGAAATAAAAAGCCCTGAGACTCTGAGGCTAATCTGAAGAAGGCTCCTGAAGACTGCTGTGTCAAGTAGGTGTCTCTGAGGATGCAGGGTGCCCAGAGGGCCTGGGTCCACCATCTGGGCAGGGTCTGCCTTTTATAAGGTGACTCTTTTCAGTTGGGGAACCTTAAGACCCTTTGGGAGGTGGTCAACAAGACTGGGGGCTTCCCAGGTGGCTCAGTGAGTAAAGAATCTGTCTGCAGTGCAGGAGACAGAGGAGACATGGGCTCGATCCCTGGGTCAGGAAGATCTCCTGGAGGAGGGCATGGCAATGCATTCCAGTATTCTTGCCTACAGAATCGTATGGCAGACTACAGTCCATGGGGTCACAAAGAGCCAGACATGACTGAAGTGACTGAGCGTGCACACGCGTGCACAGCCAGTCTGGGCTCCAGACCCCTTGTGGTCCAGGGAGAGAGAGGAGGAGGCAGGAGCCTGATCCAAGATTCAAGCAAGGAAGTCTGGTGAGGAGCTGGAAGCGGGGTTTAGGCCTCAGTGCTACAGATGAACAGTCTCATGACTCTGGCTAAATCTTGAGAACCAGAGCCCTAGAGGGCATTGCTGAAGGAAACTTAGAAGTCATCTCATTGGAAGGCCCCCAATGAATCAGTGGTTGACCTACAAATCCATGTATTTCTCTTCCTTTCCCATTGCCCTGGGTCTTTGCATTCCAGCTCTCAGTTTTCCCTACCTGTGAAATGAGGGGGTTGAATGGGAAATTTTCTATTACCATTTAGGTTTTGACATTCTGCACCGAGTGAGTACCCAGGAAATGCCCTGAAGTACCCAAGAAATCAGGTCAGACAGCAGACAGGCTGAGCACCCGGCCATCAGTGCACAGGCTTAACCTCTGGGAGCTGCAGGACCATCCATCCACCAGGTGGGGCTTGGGTGAGAGGAGGCCTGAGAATGGCGAGGGCAACAGAGGCTGGTCTCTGGATGGGACGGTGCTAGCACTGGCCCGAAAGGGATTAAGGCAGTGGTTAAGGGTGCAGACCCTAGAGCCAGAGGTTTGAATCTTGGCTCTGACATAGTCAGGTTGGGGCAATGCCATCTGCCTCTCTGGGCCTTCATTCCTCATCTGCAAAAAGGATATGATTAAAATAGTAGAGTTGTTAAAAGGACCAAATAAAGTCATGCAGGTAATGTGTTTCATAGAGTGTTCAAGATGTTAGCTAGTGTTATTTTATTATTTTTTAACATATACGGAATGGGATACTCAATCAGACACTGAGTTTGCAGCAAGGCTTGGAGACACCAACCGGTAGGATAGTGAGAGCCAGATGCCAGCTTAAATCTTGACTTCACAGCGACCTTGGACTAGTGACTTAGTCTCCCTCAGCTGCTTCATCTATAAAAAGGGGCCAAATGAAACCCCTCACCTGTTGTGCAGACTCAATGACAACTTGTCAAGACGAGCCTCTTCTGCAGGGTTACTCATGCATGGGGCTTGCCCTCCCCTTTCCTGGAAATGTTATAGAGGAGGGGACTAAATCTGTAGTTTTGGAAGAAAGCAAAGAAGGGAGCTTTAGACCTGTGAGCAGGGCCTCAGCCCCATCACTGGGTCCTGTCCCATCTGACCCAGGGCTGAGAGAGGAGAAACAGGGTCCCCCATATGGCTCTCTGCCCGGGTCCCTCTAGGAGGGCTGGCAGGTGTCCCCGGGTCTGTGGGTCCTGGGGTTCACTTTGTGGTCAGAGGAAGGCATTCCTGTGTCAAGGCATTACATACCCTCCTCGGGAGGGGTGGGGAGGGGCTGTGCCCTGACCCTGAGAGAGAGGCGTGTCCTGGCCACCGTGGGCCTCCAGAGGACCTGTGATTATTGTTCCTCTGAGGGGCGTTGGCTGAACCTGCTCTTCAGCCCCAGGAGGATCGTCATTCCAGGCCTGGCAGGTTCCATTAATCACCTTCTTGTCTGTTTTGATCCCCACTGAGAGAGGGAGAGGGCTCCTGCTTTGGGCTGAATCACACCTTTTCAGCGAGAGAGCTGAGCCATCAGTTTGGGGCAGGAGAGCTGGGCAGGGTCAGGGGTAAGGCTAAATCCCTGGTCTCACCAGGTTTTGGAGCACCGTGGCCCACCCTTGCTCTCTCCCTGATGCTGACACCTGCAAGGGAGATGCAGGCCCACTTCCCCACCTGAAGAAAACAAAGGCCAAGAAAGCCCTGACTCAGAACCTTCCTTTCTGGTATTGCAGAATCAGCAAAAGGGTTTCCAGGACAACTTCAACTCACCTCAACCCAGCCCCTGGCCTATCCCACCAAGCCCTTCAGGCTGTTGTGGGCAGAGGACAGCTCCCAGGAGGCCATTCACGGCCACCATGGCCTCCTTGGTAAGTGGAACCTGGAGTTCTGGGTCCACCATTCTCAGCCCTGGAAACTCTCTTTCTATTCTGGGCTTCTGAGAGGCCAGCTCAAGGCCCTTTACCTTTGGGTCTAGAAGGAAATGGTAACCCACTCCAGTATTCTTGCCCGGAGAATCCCGTGGACAGAGGAGCCTGTCGGGCTGCAGTCCATGGGGTGGCAAAGAGTTGGACATGACTGAGTGACTAGGCATGAAGGTGAGGCCTCCTCTGGTGGGATTCCTAAGTGGACCTTGAGTCTCAGGCACATCCCAGGCTCCTCGGCAGGGACCCTAGCCCCAGGCCCTAGGTCATATCCTCTCTGTGGCCTCTTGGTCAAACATACACAAGCTGAGTCAGGCGTCACGTGGTTGTGGGACTAGAGAGAGCTCAGTATTACAAGACTTCCTTTTTGGAACTGGCCATGCCTCTGAGGCTGCTGCTGTAATGAAATCATTAAATCCATGGGTCAGGCTGACCTGGGGCTTCTCAACCTGGACACAATTGACCTTCTGGGCTGGAGGATTCTTGGTGGCAGGGGCTGTCCTGTGCACTGAAGGTTATTCAGCGGTATCTCTGGTCTCTGTCCTCCAGATACCAGTAGTATCCCTTTGGTGTGATGAACAAAATGTCTCCAGACACTGTGAAATGTCCCTTGGGAAGAAAAATAGCCCCTGGCTGAGAACCTCTAGATTGATCTATGGTGATGGAGTTGGAATTATTGTTATATTAGGGGAATGGGGGATATGGACGGCAATTGACCAGGAAAAGGTACAATGAGATTTATAGGAAGTTGGAAATGTTCTGAGTGGTGGCTTAAAGTTTCATAGCTGGGGTTCCCACATTAAGATCCCCACAACTAGATCTCACATTAAGCCTGATGCTTATAATTTGTCTATTTTGCTGTAGGAAAAAATATGCCTAAAGAATGAGCCTAGTCCGATTCAGGTCAATGTATGGCAAAAACCACTACAGCATTGTAATTAGCCTCCAATTAAAATAAATAAATTAATTAAGTAAAAAAAAAAGAATGAGCCTAGTGTCAAACAGATCCAGACTTGGGTTTCAGTCCTGACTCTGCTCTTAAGGCCTGCTTTCCTTCTCTGTAAAATGGGGATGAGAGTAGGGTCAGCCTTCCTGGGCCGCTGCGAAGATTAAACAAGGCATGCGTGCTTAGTTGCTAAGTCATGTCTGATTCTGTAGCCGAGGAGGCTCCTCTGTCCATGGGATTTCCCAGGCAAGCACACTAGAGTGGGTTGCCATCTCCTTCTCCAGGGGATCTTCCCCATCCAGGGATCGAACACAAGTCTCCTGCATTGGCAGGAGAATGGATCCTTTACCACTGAGCCACCAGGGAAGCCCCTTAAACAAGGCAGTCATTAGAAAATTCTTAACCCAGTGCCTGCATATGGCGAGGGATCTGAGGCTGTTAGCTCTTACCACGTGTGGGTCCCCTTGCTCTTTCTATGCCTCCCTTTTCCCAGCTGTGTCAGATGGCCCCTAAGGTCCCTTTCCACCATGACTTTATCTGATGGTCTTGGGGCCACTTTTTTTCTCGGCCTAAACACCTTCAAGGTCATTGATTCTACAGGACCTTGCTGGGAGCCATGGAGTAGATGAAGTGCCGAGAAGCACACAGAACANACAGGAATCAAACCCATGGCTTTTATGTCTCTTGCACTGGCAGGCATGTTCTTTACCACTAGTACCACCTGGGAAGCCCCGTACTTATGGATAGATGCCCATGATTACTTCCTGTTTATGTGCAGCTTAAAACCTCTGACATTCTTGCTCACTGCAGGGCATACCTGCCGCTGCTCCCGCCCATCTCTTTGATGAGTAATTCAGCACCAGTCGTCCTGGCAGCTCTGGAAGGATTGGCCGATGGCCATTCTCAGGGGTGCTGTCCAGTCTTCTCAGAGCTCAGACGAGGCCCTGGCCCCCTTGGGAGGGAGTACAGGGAGCGTCTCCCACTCTTAAACTTGCCCCTTCTTTCTATAGCCTCCCTGGGAGGTGGCGGTGGCGGCAAGGTCCGCATCAACGTTGAGGAGTCTGTGGACGGAAAGGTGGTTTCTTCCAGAAAGAGAGAAATCTAACAGCTCAGTGCAGGGGAGACGCCCCTGCCACCCCTGCCCTCCCCAGGCTGAGCAGAAAGCTGGCCAGAGGGACCAGAAAAGCAAATTCCAGGCTCTGCCTTCAGAGGGTCTGGTCCAAGGGGTCCTTCGTTTCTTAGTTGGGTGTGTCCTGTGCTCTCCCCTGCCCCCTCCAGCTTTCCTGCCTCCAGTAGAGCAGGGAGGTGCAAGAAACAGCTGTATTGTGTAACAAGCTCATGGTCTGTACCATGTCCATGCAATAAAGACTTGCTTTTCCTTTTGCAAATATCTCTCAGTAGTATGTCCAGTTTTTCTTGTTGGTGGCCTCTGAGAAAGGCCAAGGCCCACCTGCTGTCATCTCTCCCCAACTTTGACCTCTTCCCTGCACAGTCACTCTTTGGGGTGTCTGGGTCGCCTTGGACAAGCCAGGCTGATTGGGTGACTTGTTGTCTGGCTGACCCCATTTAGTGATCATGGAAGCAGGAAACAGGGTTCCTTAGAGTGGTGTGGTGTACTTAACACAAAGTAAACACATCGAGACATTGATTAATCACTTACTGGATGACTGACTGCATAGACGGCTCTGGTTCACCACTGTATGGTTGGCACTGGGCTAGGCACACGCACTCACGGTTCTCATTTAATACAACTGCTGGTGGTCAGGCTTTATTATGCCATCTTAGAGATGAGGGAACTTAGAGTTGAGATGGGAAACTTACAAATGAGGTGGTCAGGCTGATGGTTAGTCCAGTGGCCTCACGGCTGGACGGTAAGTAGTAGGGCTGGGGCTGGGCCTCATACCTGTATGATTCCAAGTTCATGGTTTGTTCTACGATCCCAGGCCCTGGTTCTTCACAGCCAATTGCCAGGACATTCCCCCTTGCTTCCAGCTCTCACCACATATGCTCCCTAATTTCCCCTCTTTCCCAGCTGGGCACACCTGACCTCTAGAAAGGCTGAACCATTTCCCATCTCTGTCCCCCTGCAAACGTGCCCCCATCCCCCCAAAGATGCCATCTCCCTATAAGGCACTGAAAGCGCCAAGAGGCAAAGACACCAGCTCCAGGAAGCCCTCCCTGATTTCTCTAATTCCAAGTCCAAAGCAACTCCAGCCCTTACTGCCCTTCTTCATCCAAATCCTGCTCCCCTGTCCCCAGTTTCTACCTAAGGGCCCGTTAGAGCAGTGACATCCACACACACCTGATTTGCTGCCTCTGCTCTGGGGCTGTTCCGCTGGAACCCATAGCCTCTGATGTGCTGGTTCTTAGTCACTCAGTTGTGTCTGACTCTTTGCAACCCCATGGACTGCAACCCGCCAGGCTTCTCTGTCCATGGGAATTCTCCAGGCAAGAATTCTAGAGTGGCTTGCCATCTTCTCCTCCAGGGGATCTTCCCAACCCAGGGATCGAACTCAGGTCTCCCACACTGCAGCGGATTCTTTGCCATCTGAGCCACCAGGGAAGCCCAAGAATACTGGAGTGGGCAGCCTATCCCTTCTCCAGGGGATCTTCCCGACCCAGGAATCAGACCAGGGTCTCCTGCGTTGCAGATGGATTCTTTACCAGCTGAGCTGCCAGGGAAGCCCATAGCCCCTGACAGAGGGCAGGGAATGAGGAAGCAGAGAACTCTGGGCCCTGGTTGGACTGGGCTCAGGAGAGGATTGAGGGGTGAGGAAGAGGGGAGGGAGAACCGGTTTCTTTGTCCTGCTGGGAAGATCACATAGGAGGTGCTGCTGTTCTGAGAATCAGATCATTTGTGGGGAGGGCCAGGCCTTCTGAGAGGCACCCCGTGGGTCTCACTGGGTGAAACTTCTCTTCCAGCAACCCTAGCTGGAAAGAAGGTGGCATTCACTCTTTCTGAAGGGGTTTTAATCTAGAGTGTGTCTCCTGAGTGCACACTTCAAGGCCAGATTTCCCTGGGGCTGTGGGGGGAGGACAGGGATTTTATTAGTGTCTGTACACTTCCATGGTAAGGAATCTGCTTGCAATGAAGGAAACCCAGGTTGGATCCCTGGGTTGGGAAGATCCCCTGGAGAAGGGAATGGCTACCTACTCCAGTGTTCTTGCCTGGTGAATTCCATGGACAGAGGAGCCCGATGGGCTACAGTGCAAAGAATTGGACGCAACTGAGCAACTAACGCTGCACCCTGCCAGGCTCTGGACAGGGCATTCAGTGGATGGTATCCCATTTCCTCTCCCAAAAGCTTTTGAAATTGAGGCCAGACTTGAGCAGCAGTTTTCAGAAGAGGAAACTGAGGCCCATGGAAGCTAAACCACAGGCATGAAGCCACAAGCTAGGGGACAGTGACGCTGGGTCTGGGGCTGTCTCTCTGATTCCAGACCCTTGCTTTTCTCTTGATGCCGGCGGGTAGGGGGTGGTGTGTGACAGAAGCTGGTGACATCTTCCTTAGAGGGTGTGCTGGTCTGAAACTCATTTCTTGACCTCTAGGGGCAAACTGTTCAAGTGTCACACAGTCAATATGGTGAGAAAGATTGTCCTCACAAGGAACCTTGGTCTCTCATGCTGCGGTTCAAGCCCAGAGCACCAGGTGCCATGTCCCTGACATCCTGGGGCTCAGCCAGCCTCCTTTGGGACACTCTCCCATCCCACTGTTGAGGCTGGTAGCTGGGCTACTGCTCTTGCATCACTGATATCCAGGTCTCTTTTGAGAGGTCTCAGGCCTAAACAGCCACAGAAGAGTCTTCTTTGATTGCAAAAATAACCATGTCTGCAATAGTGCAGGGCAGAATGGGGCTCAGCCGTCCCTCATCCAGTGAGCCTCCTCTAGAGACCAGATCCTGAGCTAAGGGGAAGAAGGCTGCTTCTCTCTTCTTGGAGCACCTCTGCCTGCTCTGCTGGGGACAGGCTATCAGAGAGGCCCTTGCAACTTGCCAAGTTCTGTCCCCTGCCTGACCCTGGAGTGAGATGCCTACTTCCAGGGAGAGTGCATGCCTGGCTGAGCCCTTAAATTGTCTCCCGGCATAGATAGCCACCTCCTGCCTGTCCCTGGATGGAGGTTGGGTTAAGTTTCCAGCCAATCCAGGAAGCAGGCAGCAGGCCTCCCTCTGCTGCTGAGAGGGCAGCTTTGGGACTAGGGATTAGGGCTCTGGGCGTGTTTGGGTTCAGGCTGGCCTTCCCAGAGCAGGCATGGGGCATGCCCACCTTTCTCACTGAGGACTCTGAATCCCTGTCCCCCTCTGGGTCTCAGTCTCCCCATCTTTACATGGAAGATTCTGATTGGACGAGATGATCTTGAGGTTCTTGATGAGCTGCTCTTCATCCTGAGACCTCAGGGGGGAGCCTGACCTGGGAGACCTGTGGCAGCAGGGGCGGTGTCTGCTCCATGCACAGCTGAGTCCTCAGCGGGGCCTCTCAGGAAATATTTATTGCATGAGTGCATGACCTTTTTTCTATTTTGCTCCTTCCTGCTATAGGCATGGCTCTGGACATTCACTGGTGTCTTGGGCGTGTGCCCACCTAGGGGTCACCTGCCCCTCCATGGGCAGCTGGCTGCACGAAGGAAAATAAAATGATGCCAGCTTTTCCCATGAGATTTGGAGCTGGGGTGACCTCACTGGATACCATTTCTGCTAGATATTCCTTCTCATTTAAAGCCAGCAGACAACGTGTCTCTGAAACAACTTTTCAGGCAGTTAGCCAGCACTGGCCTCTGCCAGGAAAGGTATTCAGAGGTATATTTGACAAAGCCCCTGTCTTCAGGGAATGTAAGACTGAGTGGGGGAAATAAGACCAGAATGCCACCAGCTGTTACCTGTCTGGCTGCTGCAGGTGGCATGCTGGCTGCAAGAACCAGAGAGGGAGGTGAAGCAATGAGCTGGCATAGGACGGAGGACCGAAGAATATTCTGATGGGTCATCTAACAATGAGAAGCTTGCATTTCCTCATTTGTAACAGGGAGGGGAGAGGAACCTTCCACCTGCTGGGAGCTCCGGGGTGTCAGGTGCTTCTCAGATACTCACTCGTCTGACGCTTGTTTTTCTGTTATGGCCACCGAGGCACTGAAAGGTTGAGGAACTTTCCCAAGGTCACACAGCCAGTCTGTGGCAGACGTAGGGCTGAAACTCAGGTCCACTTAATTCAAAGCCCGTACTGGCCTCTATGGATTTCTGGAGAACTCGGGTGGTAATAGCAGGGATTTTAGAAGGCTGAGTATGTAGAAATAAAAAGCCCTGAGACTCTGAGGCTAATCTGAAGAAGGCTCCTGAAGACTGCTGTGTCAAGTAGGTGTCTCTGAGGATGCAGGGTGCCCAGAGGGCCTGGGTCCACCATCTGGGCAGGGTCTGCCTTTTATAAGGTGACTCTTTTCAGTTGGGGAACCTTAAGACCCTTTGGGAGGTGGTCAACAAGACTGGGGGCTTCCCAAGTGGCTCAGTGAGTAAAGAATCTGTCTGCAGTGCAGGAGACAGAGGAGACATGGGCTCGATCCCTGGGTCAGGAAGATCTCCTGGAGGAGGGCATGGCAATGCATTCCAGTATTCTTGCCTACAGAATCGTATGGCAGACTACAGTCCATGGGGTCACAAAGAGCCATACATGACTGAAGTGACTGAGCGTGCACACGCGTGCACAGCCAGTCTGGGCTCCAGACCCCTTGTGGTCCAGGGAGAGAGAGGAGGAGGCAGGAGCCTGATCCAAGATTCAAGCAAGGAAGTCTGGTGAGGAGCTGGAAGCGGGGTTTAGGCCTCAGTGCTACAGATGAACAGTCTCATGACTCTGGCTAAATCTTGAGAACCAGAGCCCTAGAGGGCATTGCTGAAGGAAACTTAGAAGTCATCTCATTGGAAGGCCCCCAATGAATCAGTGGTTGACCTACAAATCCATGTATTTCTCTTCCTTTCCCATTGCCCTGGGTCTTTGCATTCCAGCTCTCAGTTTTCCCTACCTGTGAAATGAGGGGGTTGAATGGGAAATTTTCTATTACCATTTAGGTTTTGACATTCTGCACCGAGTGAGTACCCAGGAAATGCCCTGAAGTACCCAAGAAATCAGGTCAGACAGCAGACAGGCTGAGCACCCGGCCATCAGTGCACAGGCTTAACCTCTGGGAGCTGCAGGACCATCCATCCACCAGGTGGGGCTTGGGTGAGAGGAGGCCTGAGAATGGCGAGGGCAACAGAGGCTGGTCTCTGGATGGGACGGTGCTAGCACTGGCCCGAAAGGGATTAAGGCAGTGGTTAAGGGTGCAGACCCTAGAGCCAGAGGTTTGAATCTTGGCTCCGACATAGTCAGGTTGGGGCAATGCCATCTGCCTCTCTGGGCCTTCATTCCTCATCTGCAAAAAGGATATGATTAAAATAGTAGAGTTGTTAAAAGGACCAAATAAAGTCATGCAGGTAATGTGTTTCATAGAGTGTTCAAGATGTTAGCTAGTGTTATTTTATTATTTTTTAACATATACGGAATGGGATACTCAATCAGACACTGAGTTTGCAGCAAGGCTTGGAGACACCAACCGGTAGGATAGTGAGAGCCAGATGCCAGCTTAAATCTTGACTTCACAGCGACCTTGGACTAGTGACTTAGTCTCCCTCAGCTGCTTCATCTATAAAAAGGGGCCAAATGAAACCCCTCACCTGTTGTGCAGACTCAATGACAACTTGTCAAGACGAGCCTCTTCTGCAGGGTTACTCATGCATGGGGCTTGCCCTCCCCTTTCCTGGAAATGTTATAGAGGAGGGGACTAAATCTGTAGTTTTGGAAGAAAGCAAAGAAGGGAGCTTTAGACCTGTGAGCAGGGCCTCAGCCCCATCACTGGGTCCTGTCCCATCTGACCCAGGGCTGAGAGAGGAGAAACAGGGTCCCCCATATGGCTCTCTGCCCGGGTCCCTCTAGGAGGGCTGGCAGGTGTCCCCGGGTCTGTGGGTCCTGGGGTTCACTTTGTGGTCAGAGGAAGGCATTCCTGTGTCAAGGCATTACATACCCTCCTCGGGAGGGGTGGGGAGGGGCTGTGCCCTGACCCTGAGAGAGAGGCGTGTCCTGGCCACCGTGGGCCTCCAGAGGACCTGTGATTATTGTTCCTCTGAGGGGCGTTGGCTGAACCTGCTCTTCAGCCCCAGGAGGATCGTCATTCCAGGCCTGGCAGGTTCCATTAATCACCTTCTTGTCTGTTTTGATCCCCACTGAGAGAGGGAGAGGGCTCCTGCTTTGGGCTGAATCACACCTTTTCAGCGAGAGAGCTGAGCCATCAGTTTGGGGCAGGAGAGCTGGGCAGGGTCAGGGGTAAGGCTAAATCCCTGGTCTCACCAGGTTTTGGAGCACCGTGGCCCACCCTTGCTCTCTCCCTGATGCTGACACCTGCAAGGGAGATGCAGGCCCACTTCCCCACCTGAAGAAAACAAAGGCCAAGAAAGCCCTGACTCAGAACCTTCCTTTCTGGTATTGCAGAATCAGCAAAAGGGTTTCCAGGACAACCTCAACTCACCTCAACCCAGCCCCTGGCCTATCCCACCAAGCCCTTCAGGCTGTTGTGGGCAGAGGACAGCTCCCAGGAGGCCATTCACGGCCACCATGGCCTCCTTGGTAAGTGGAACCTGGAGTTCTGGGTCCACCATTCTCAGCCCTGGAAACTCTCTTTCTATTCTGGGCTTCTGAGAGGCCAGCTCAAGGCCCTTTACCTTTGGGTCTAGAAGGAAATGGTAACCCACTCCAGTATTCTTGCCCGGAGAATCCCGTGGACAGAGGAGCCTGTCGGGCTGCAGTCCATGGGGTGGCAAAGAGTTGGACATGACTGAGTGACTAGGCATGAAGGTGAGGCCTCCTCTGGTGGAATTCCTAAGTGGACCTTGAGTCTCAGGCACATCCCAGGCTCCTCGGCAGGGACCCTAGCCCCAGGCCCTAGGTCATATCCTCTCTGTGGCCTCTTGGTCAAACATACACAAGCTGAGTCAGGCGTCACGTGGTTGTGGGACTAGAGAGAGCTCAGTATTACAAGACTTCCTTTTTGGAACTGGCCATGCCTCTGAGGCTGCTGCTGTAATGAAATCATTAAATCCATGGGTCAGGCTGACCTGGGGCTTCTCAACCTGGACACAATTGACCTTCTGGGCTGGAGGATTCTTGGTGGCAGGGGCTGTCCTGTGCACTGAAGGTTATTCAGCGGTATCTCTGGTCTCTGTCCTCCAGATACCAGTAGTATCCCTTTGGTGTGATGAACAAAATGTCTCCAGACACTGTGAAATGTCCCTTGGGAAGAAAAATAGCCCCTGGCTGAGAACCTCTAGATTGATCTATGGTGATGGAGTTGGAATTATTGTTATATTAGGGGAAAAGGTACAATGAGATTTATAGGAAGTTGGAAATGTTCTGAGTGGTGGCTTAAAGTTTCATAGCTGGGGTTCCCACATTAAGATCCCCACAACTAGATCTCACATCAAGCCTGATGCTTATAATTTGTCTGTTTTGCTGTAGGAAAAAATATGCCTAAAGAATGAGCCTAGTCCGATTCAGGTCAATGTATGGCAAAAACCACTACAGCATTGTAATTAGCCTCCAATTAAAATAAATAAATTAATTAAGTAAAAAAAAAAGAATGAGCCTAGTGTCAAACAGATCCAGACTTGGGTTTCAGTCCTGACTCTGCTCTTAAGGCCTGCTTTCCTTCTCTGTAAAATGGGGATGAGAGTAGGGTCAGCCTTCCTGGGCCGCTGCGAAGATTAAACAAGGCATGCGTGCTTAGTTGCTAAGTCATGTCTGATTCTGTAGCCGAGGAGGCTCCTCTGTCCATGGGATTTCCCAGGCAAGCACACTAGAGTGGGTTGCCATCTCCTTCTCCAGGGGATCTTCCCCATCCAGGGATCGAACACAAGTCTCCTGCATTGGCAGGAGAATGGATCCTTTACCACTGAGCCACCAGGGAAGCCCCTTAAACAAGGCAGTCATTAGAAAATTCTTAACCCAGTGCCTGCATATGGCGAGGGATCTGAGGCTGTTAGCTCTTACCACGTGTGGGTCCCCTTGCTCTTTCTATGCCTCCCTTTTCCCAGCTGTGTCAGATGGCCCCTAAGGTCCCTTTCCACCATGACTTTATCTGATGGTCTTGGGGCCACTTTTTTTCTCGGCCTAAACACCTTCAAGGTCATTGATTCTACAGGACCTTGCTGGGAGCCATGGAGTAGATGAAGTGCCGAGAAGCACACAGAACATCTCAGTCAGACTTTTTAGAAATAGGATGAAGGGAGGCAGAGGGCCACTTTGCAGCTTCCTTCCCTCTGCTGAGGCAGCTGGCAGGCAGGTGCAGCTCAGTCCCCGTTCTAACATTGGGTGGGGCTGATGGGAGTGAGTTCCCTAAGCGGAGAGGTGAGACAGAATTCAGTTGTCAAAGGGTAGTCTCAAGGAGAACACTGTTCCCTCTGAATCATCCCTTTTGTTNGATCTTACATTTACTTGAGCAACCTGAAGGGTAAATGGAGCCCTCCTTCTCTTGCTTTTTTAATTTCAGAAAAATGATGGGTATCATCAACACAAATTCTCTTATGTATTTTTATTTGTCTTAAAATATGGAGCTTTTGATGTATTATAAAATTGAAACTATCCTAATATCCAGGGTAAGGGCTTTTTTTTAAGAAAAAAAAAAAAAAAAAAAAAAAAAAGGCCCCTTCCCCCAGAGGCACAACCCACCCTGGAGAACGGAGGTAACTGAGCTTGTGGGAAACATACGTGCAGTTGGCACCAGTCAGAGGGTGGGGAAGGGAGGAGAGAAGATAGGGCCACTGTCCAACCCCTTGGAAGGTGTATAAAAGGCATCCACTCCGGAGGAGAGCCACAGTCCTCGGCCAGACCAAGCCAAGCGCCTGCCGCACCTGCTCTCTGCCCATCTCACTCTCGCCATGAGCTGTCGCCTGCAGAGTTCCTCCGCCAGCTATGGAGGTGGCTTCGGGGGTGGCTCTTGCCAGCTTGGAGGAGGTCGCAGTATCTCTACCTGCTCTACCCGGTTTGTCTCTGGGGGATCTGCTGGAGGCTTTGGGGGTGGTGTGAGCTGCGGCTTCGGCGGAGGGGCCGGTAGTAGCTATGGGGGTGGCTTTGGAGGCAGCTTCGGAGGAGGCTTCGGAGGTGGCTTTGGTGGGGGTTTTGGTGGAGGCTTCGGTGACTTCGGTGGTGGAGATGGCGGCCTCCTCTCCGGAAATGAGAAGATCACCATGCAGAATCTCAACGACCGCCTGGCCTCCTACCTGGAGAAGGTGCGTGCCCTGGAGGAGGCCAACGCTGACCTGGAGGTGAAGATACGAGACTGGCACCTGAAGCAGACCCCAACCAGCCCGGAGCGTGACTACAGTCCCTACTTCAAGACCATGGATGAACTCCGGGAGAAGGTGAGCCCTTGCAGCTTGAGCAGGCTTCCCCTGCGAGCAGGGCAGGGACTTGATGGCCAGGAAATGCAGGGTCTCCAGGGACCAGCTGATGCAGTGTGGATGGAGTTCTCACCCTTCCTTTGGATGAAAATCTAGGCTTTTACTGCCTATCAAGCTTCTCTACTCTGGATGGTCTTTCTCATGCTACGTGTGTTCTCTTATTATTCATTTTTATTGTTCTTACTCATGCTGACTTTTTTTTTTTTTTTAACTGATTTCCAAACAGTTATGTTGTTAGTGACTTGATCCTAACACACTGGGTTATTTGGAAACCGTGACAGCTTTAAAAGCCACCAAGAATGGATAAAATCAACAGAGAAAGGAATACATGTTCATTCATTGGTCTGGGAACACTGGTTTGTTTTGTAGGGGCCCCCTTTAAACTGGTGTTCTCAACTGGCCTCACGCAGGTCAGGGAGATGCAGGCAGTGCTAAGCTGAGATTCTCTCATTCCGTGAGGCCAGCTTGTTGGAACAGAAATCCACCTGCCTGGGCTGGGTCCCAGCTATGTGGGATGGATTTTAAGTGCTTTGGAACACAAAAGTTGAGACAGGAAATTCAAATGGATGGGGATATTAATTGAAATTCCACTCTGCTCAGTGGGGAGGCCAGCTCGAGTCAAGTTATGAACTGTAGGGAGTGAGGCTGATTCTTTCCTGATTTTTAAAAATTAGGTAATTAATTAGGCTATGCAGGTCCCAGTTGCAGCACAGGGGATTTTTCAATTGTGACTTATGGGATCCAATTCAGGGATTGAACCCAGCTCCCCCTGGGAGCTTGGAGTCCTAACCACTGGACCACCAGGGAAGTCCCCTCTCCTGTTAAGGAGAAGGAAGGGGCTCAAGACAGTGACCTTATCAGATTGCTAGTGTGGCTGTGGAGAATGACTAACCACAGACATCCTTGGTGGGGTGGCTCCCCTGCAATGCATGTACAGATCGCCATGACCTGGAGTGACAGAACAAATGGGGGGACCATCTCATCCCTCACTTTATAGAGAGGATCTGAGGCCCAAAGAGAAGTGCCTTGTCCCAGCCCACAGGGGCAGGGACCAGGCAGAGCTGCACGGCCACCCGTCCAGCCCATGTTTTCTCAGTCTTCCTCCCCGAGCTCGTGGACCCTCCAGTGGTCACCTTCTCTATTTTGCAGATCTTGGCGGCCACCATTGACAACAACCGGATCGTCCTGGAGATTGACAACGCCCGGCTGGCTGCTGATGACTTCAGGCTCAAGTGAGTTTTATTTCCCTTCTCCCACTTTCTCAGCAGTTCTTGTTTTACACAAATGTTCCTCTGATCAAAGTAATCCTAGCATCCCAGGAGTGAAGGTCTTGGGGAAGGAGCAGAGTTCAGAGGAGGGTAGGGGTGTCTCCAATTTCACTTCTTTCCCTTTCTCTCTCTCCCTCTGTTTCTTTCTTTCTTTCTTTTTTTTAAATTTGAGCAGAGAAAGGTTTATTGCAGAGCCAAGCAAGGACAATGTGTGACTTCTGCTCAAAATCTTCAATTCCTAATACCATTTCTGTGTTGTTTTTCATTTAAAAAAATATTAGGTATGAGAACGAGCTGACCCTGCGCCAGAGCGTGGAGGCCGACATCAACGGCCTGCGCAGGGTGCTGGACGAGCTGACCTTGACCAAGACCGACCTGGAGATGCAGATCGAGAGCCTGAACGAGGAGCTGGCCTACCTGAAGAAGAACCATGAGGAGGTGAGGGGGGGAGCTGGGCCTGCTGTGGCTGAATCACCTCTAGCAAGAATGGGGAGCCTTCTGCTGAGGTCAGACTCAGCCCTCCACAGTGGAACCTTGAAGCACTTTCTGGAACATTCTGGTAGCATTCAGAGCTGAGGAAAGGCAGGCTGAGGAGTTTCACGTGTCTTCCTTCCCCATCCCCACAGGAGATGAAGGAGTTCAGCAACCAGATGGTCGGCCAGGTCAACGTGGAGATGGATGCCACCCCGGGCATTGACCTGACCCGTGTGCTGGCAGAGATGAGGGAGCAGTACGAGGCCATGGCGGAGAAGAACCGCCGGGATGCTGAGGAATGGTTCCACAGCAAGGTACCTGGCTGTCTCACCCGGTCGAACCAGAGGGTGCCTGGGCCATCCAGCTGGGCTCCTCCATCACCTCTGTCCTGCTTGAATTCCAGAGTGCCGAGCTGAACAAGGAGGTGTCTTCCAGCACGGCCATGATCCAGACCAGCAAGACAGAGATCACCGAGCTCAGGCGCACGCTCCAGGGCCTGGAGATCGAGCTGCAGTCCCAGCTGAGCATGGTAACAGGCTGCCCTCTGCCCTGTGGCTGCCCCCTTGAGGCCCCTCCCCCAGGCCTGGCATCCCTCAGACCTTCTCCTCTGCTGTCCAACCAGAAAGCCGGGCTGGAGAGCACGTTGGCAGAGACGGAATGCCGCTACGCCCTGCAGCTACAGCAGATCCAGGGTCTCATCAGCAGCATCGAGGCCCAGCTGAGCGAGCTCCGCAGTGAGATGGAGTGCCAGAACCAGGAGTACAAGATGCTGCTGGACATCAAGACGCGACTGGAACAGGAGATTGCCACCTACCGCAGCCTGCTGGAGGGCCAGGATGCCAAGTAGGTCCCACAGGAAAGGGACTGGGGGACTCTGTGCTTTCAGAACAGGCAGGGTCTTAGGGATCGTGTCTGGGAGGGGAGGGCACCTGTCTGCACTTTAACAGCTTGGACCAAAATCCAGGACCAGAGCTTCTTCCTTGTCCTTTGGCATCAGACTATGGGGGCATTTCCTTTAACCTTCTCATCTGGGCTTCTGGATTAGATTTGGCAGGGCTAGGGACCATGGAGAAAATATCTCATGCTGGAAAAGTATGAGCTTGGATTCAGGATAGCCCAACAAAGCTGTTAATCTAGACTGAACTGCCTTCAGACTATTTGCAGGGGCCAGGCCATCCTTGTAGGCTCAAGGGAAGGGTAGAGGGTCCAGTGAAGCAAAAGGACAAAACTCCAAAGCAAATGCTCAATAACATCTTCTGAGGCTTCATAGATAGACAGACAGGACAGGTCTGGGTTCACCTGATGCTGCTGCCTGTGGGCTGGGGGCACAGCTGGGAAAAGAGCCCAACTCAGGGGCTCCAAGGGCTCCTGAGTGGCTCCAGCTGAGGACAGGTAAGCGGCCACTCTTGGTTGCCTCCCGTTCATGGCTGCCTCTCTCCTCTCTCCTAGGTTGATCGGTTTCACCACAGGAGGTAAGAAAATAACCCAGTGGGAGAGGCGATCAGCTTCTATTCATCAGCCTGGGGTGGGGGTGGAGGGGAGGCAAGAGGCAGGGCTGGGCTCCCCCGTGTAGGGAGGGGGATGGGGCTGGAGCAGTGGTGGTCACCTGCTCCTCCATTTTCCTTGCTGCCCCACAGAAGCATGGGGGCTGTTGTGGAGAGAGTCCCTCAGACAGTAACATAGAATCCCCATCACCTACCCCCTCGACCTGACCTACTCGGAGTTTGGGGCCCTCCTGGGGGGGCCCAGGGTGGCCTGAGGTGGGTCTCCTCCAGCCTGAAGGTCTTTTGCCTCCTTCCTTTTCCAGGAACCTCCGGCAGCAGTCGCCGGGTAGAAACCGGTAGGCCTTAAATCTGCCAAGCGATCCCTCCCTCTGTCTTCAGCACCCAGAGGAGAGAGCTGACGGCTCCCTGCAGGAGAGAGGGAGGCCCTGCAAGGGGCCTCGGCCACTCTGCACCCAGCCACCGCTCCTCTCCCTGCCCTGCCCTGCCCCCACTCCCCAGGTCTGATTCCTCTTCTCCCTGACCTGGCTCCTTTCTGATTCCTCAGCTTCTCCACTGAAAAGAAAAGCTAATTCAATAAAATTTCCCAGCTTCTTGCAAACGTATTTTTGATTCTGGCCTGGTTTTTGGGGGTGGTGCCTGCCAAGGCCCTGGCTGGGTATGGCGGGGGCGGGGGGCAGGTGTGGTCCAGCTGACTGGCTCACCGTGAGGAGGCTCGGCCCAGAGAGCTCTGAGCTGGGAAGGACCCAAGGCACCCAGGCTGACCGTCAGCCACAGGTGTAATACTGACAGACACAGGGACACAAGTGGTTCATGGATGATGACTCCCTGTCAGCGTGGACTTGCGGGGGCACTCGGGCCAGTTCAGTACCCTATAGGACATCCGGTGATGAGGAAGCAACAGGGGTTCTAGTAAAGTCAGGTGATGGTGTGATGCGGGAAAGAAATATGCAGGGTTTGGGGCAGGGTCCAAGGGGCTTGAGCTGATGTAGGAGGAGGCCGAGGACAAGCACTCCAGCTCCAACCACTGCTTCCCTGCTTCCCACAGAGAGGGCTTCCTTTGAGATTATGGGTGCCCAGGCCTGAGGTCCCCCCCACTTCTTGGCTCACCCCAATTTCCATTGTGCCATTCCAAGTCACAACTCAAGGAGGGACCTCAGTCCGTGCTGATACTGACCCTCCCCCCGCTGCTTCTCTGGATGTCCCGGCTCAGACAAGCAGCCTCCACTGGCTCCACTTAACTCTTTATTGGGACTGGCCGCCTGGATTCTGATGTAGGCGCTCTTCTCTTTTTCTTCTTCACCTCTCTGCCCCTTGGGGCATCTGGTACACGTCCACAGTCGCAGTGTGTCCTGCTGACTCTCCAGAGAGGCCCCTCTTCTCTGTTCCTGTCTCACATGCCCAGATGAGTTGGCCATCGCCTCCTTGGATGCACTTGATGAAGGAGCACCCCTCCTTCTCAATTCTGGGCCTTCCTGCTCCTCCATCCCAGAGGACCCGGAGACCCAAACCACGGGCCTGGGAGTCCTCTCGGTTTCCTCTTTCCTTCACCTCCTTCACAAGTCCGTTCCTGCTTTACTTGTAAGGTCCTCATCACCTGTCTGGTCTTAACTTGCTGGGCAGGTTGCTATGGCCTCCTCGCCTCTGGTTTGAGCTCCCCCTTCATCCATGCTCCACACACACCAGCTGGGGCGATTGCTGGAAATGAAAAGCCCTCCTGGCTTACAGATGCTGCAAGAGCTCCCCGTGGGTCACTGGGGAAAGCCTAGACTCTTCACCAGCAAAGAGGTCACCTGGCTCTGGCCTCTTCCAGCCTCTCTCTGACTTTGAAAACCACACTAGATTCCCCCTTGTCCACCTGGAGGTCCTGCCACTCCAAACTGCTCTCAGTGACCCAGCCATGGGGCTGGGCCTCTTGCNCTGGTTTGAGCTCCCCCTTCATCCATGCTCCACACACACCAGCTGGGGCGATTGCTGGAAATGAAAAGCCCTCCTGGCTTAGAGATGCTGCGAGAGCTCCCCGTGGGTCACTGGGAAAAGCCTAGACTCTTCACCAGCCAAGAGGTCACCTGGCTCTGGCCTCTTCCAGCCTCTCTCTGACCTTGAAATCCACACTAGCCTCCCCCTTGTCCACCTAGAGGTCCTGCCATTCCAAACTGCTCTCAGGGACCCAGCCATGGGGCTGGGCCTCTTGCGCCCTCGTTCAGTGAGGGATCTCGGTCTAATCTGGTCTTCCACCTCTGTGCTCTATTATTGGAGACCAGGTGGCCCGAATGGTAAAGAACCCCCTTGCCAGTGCAGGAGACATAAGAGACATGGGTTCCATCCCTGGGTCAGGAAGATGCCCTGGAGAAGAGCATGGCAACCCACTGGAGTGGGAAATCCCATGGACAGAGGAGCCTGGTGGGCTACAGTCCATAGGATCGCAAAGAGTCAGACACGACTGAACTGACTTAGCATGACATGGCCAGGTTTTTTATTCAACACTTCGATGGAGATGGCCACCCCTCCTCTGCAGTGCAGGGAGAGAGTGGGGTGTACTCAGGTGTTTGCGCATCTGTGTCCCCCTCCACCCCGCCCCAGAGTTGGCTATTGACTGCATGTGCTGAGGGGCAGGGCTGTGTCCAGCCAACTGCTGGGGCTTGGCCAATGCTTACTGAAGGGGGAGACCAGTGAATGAACTAGGGGAATGCCTCTTAGATGCTGTCTGAGTTTTGTCGTGAGGTTGCAGGCCAGAAGAGTGCTCGGCACTCTTGCCAACTGCCCGTTCTCTGCTCCCTCTTCATTTTCTTCCTCTGCCTCTCCTCCTATAGTCCCTGCTCTCAGTCATCAGCTTCTTCCTCCTCCTTCACCCCGAGCCTGTCTGAGCTCCGGCCAGTTGGTTTAGTCCACAGTGGTCATTCAGAGGTGACCCGCCCAGCTTGCTAAGCCAGGGGAAAGCTGTGGCCGTCCATTCATCCCAGATCCCACCCCCCACCCCGCATCGCTGTGGAATGAGGTGCGGTTCCATTCTCTTCCACACGCCCAAAGCTGTCCTAGGAGCTCAGACGTCAAAGAGGAAGAGGACATGACCTCCACTCCCAAAACTCGGCTACTTTTTTTTGTTAATTTATTTCATCAGCAGCTGGTTATGAAGTGCACCATGTACCAGATGCTATACTGGATCCAGCAGAGAGAAAGGTGCACAAAGGCAGCCTCTGTCTTTAGGGAGTTCACAGACTGACAGGCGGTAGGAGGTGACGCCCGCGGCAATAAATTACTTCCATCTTCAAAGCTTAGTTCAGGGTTCAGCTTCTGCCACAGATCTCCGCTCTTTCCCCACCACTGCCAGCCTCCCAGGCGTATCCCCAAGGCTGCCTGGACTGATGGACACCACGGACCTTTCAGGAGAGCAGGCCGTGGCGTCCACAGGCTCTGGAGCCACACTCTTCTGCCAGGCATCCTGACTGTTGCCGGCTCCATGTGTAACCCTGGCCAAGTCAGTTACCCCTGTGGGCTCACTTTCCTTCCTGCTCAGTACTCCCTCGGAAGTTATGAAAGTCAAATGCTTAGAACAGTCCTGGCAAGTAGTAAGTGCTCAATAAATTAAGCTTTGTCATCCTCTTCCCTTCAGGGCAGGGATGGTTTCACCCTCCTCCTTCTCCTCCTAACTAGAATGTTATAGGAGCTCAGTAAACGTGTTGGATGGAGGAATGAGAGCTGAATGAAGATAGGCTCTGGGAGATAAAGAGGTAGGCAAGCACTCTGTCCTGCAGGCATGAGGACGGGGCTTGAACCAGAGGAGATACTCAGAGCTGAGCCCCATCGCTGATGCAGGGGCCCCTGGGGTCCATATCCCAGGTTTGCTGGGCTTGGAGCAGCCCCTCTCCCTGAGACCCACCAAGGATGTCTCCTTGGCAACCTCCTCCTTTTCTGAGCCAGTGCTGGGTGGTCTGCTGGGGTGTGGGGTTAGTTGTCCATGTGAAACAGTGAAATGAGCTGGATGCTGGGCCCGGCAGGGGCTCTGGCCTGACCATTTCATCCAGACCCCAGGGAAGAGATTGAGAAGCTGGGCTCCATTCAAGGACCTCTGTGGCCAATCAGAAATCCTGAGGAAGCTGAGAGGCAGGTCAGGGGAGGGGCTTTAAGGGAGGGGGCTTGAAGAGAGGGGGCTTGAAGGGAGGGGGAGGGGTGTTATTGTCAAAGCTGACTGGCTAGCCTTCCTGAGCTGGACAGGAATAGTCACCCTAGGGCTCTGGCCTGAGATGTGGGAGAGGCTTGGGGGTGTAAGTGTGCTAAGCCCCTTCAGTCGTGTCTGAGTCTGTGTGACCCTATGGACTGTAACCCGCCAGGCTCCTCTGTCCATGGGGATTCTTCAGGCAAGAATAGTGGAAAGATTTGCTGTGTCTTCCTCTAGGGGATTCCTGACCCAAGGATCGAGCCTGCTTCTCTTATATCTACCTGCATTGGCAGGCAGATTCTTTACCACTAAGATGGGGGAGAGGCTTGAGGGAGGGGAGGGCAATCTGCTCTTTGTATCCAGGACTCATTTCATCCCCTCAGTCATTTGCATGGGGTGACCACTCAAGGGAGGTCAGTTTTATCAGGCCTGCTTGGTCGATACTGCCCCTTCCAGGGACTGGCCAGGTGCCCACCTGCCCCATCGCTCCCCCAGGCTCACATCCTGCTTCCCAGAGCTGTGGCTGTGAGGAACAGCCCTATCCATGGAGCTTGACTAAACCTCTTTGTTAGTGATTGGCAGTGAACACAGTTAATACAAAAGATGCTAAAACAGAGAGGATGCTAATAAAGGAGAAAGTAATAATGTGTCCAGCATTTGTCTAAGGCTCCTTTTTAATCTTTATTTTGTTTCATCTTTACAAAAACCCGAGTTGGCCCAATTGTACCCATTTTATACATCTGAAGACTGAGGCTCAGACTGGTTAAGGGACCTACACAGCAGGGTATCCGGGATCCATGTTCCAACATGCTTTCTGAGACCATGGCTGACCCTTTGTTAAAGTCAAGCACTCAGGTCTGGAATCTGGGGCAGAAGCCAAACTCTCACCTAAGCCCTAACACTTAGGGGTCAAAGATGTCCCGTGGAACGTGCCTGTGGCATCCCCGTGCCTCAGAGTTCGGATAGGATGCAATTCCCCATGGCGGTGATGCACAAAGGTGGCTAATTGCTGCATGACTCTAGGCTGTACAGTCACATCCCCAGGAGAGGTGCCTCCCTCTCCCAAAGGCTCTGCCCTGGGTGGAGGGACCAGTGCACTTCTGCCCTCCCTAATACCTCGCACTCCCTAATGGGGTTGTGCATCCTGCCTGGGCCCTGCAGGGGGCAGGCTCACTCCAGAAAGCTGGCCATGCCGCTTGGGCCACTGGCTGGGACACAGAGTGGAGGGTCAGGGCACTTGACCTGATCCCAGCATGAGACCCTATACATTCTCTACCCTTCGTGGAGCAGTTGGCCAGCAGGGCATGGCTGAGGGCAGAGCCGCAGCCCCGAGACCCTTGGGTTCCTGTTGTCCCTCTGTTTAGGAGGGTAGACTTGAGGCTCCACAGAAGACCCTGAATATGAGATGAGGGTGTCCAGGGCTTCCTAGCAAGGGGAATCTCACTTGAGGGAAGTGGGAGAAGAGATGTCATGGGAGGGCTGTGGTCCACGGAGTGTGATAACGCACCGTCCCAGCCTCATCATGTCAATGACTGGTCCCTTCTTTCCTCCTGGCCTGGGTCAGTGCATCTCGGGATGGCTGGGACCTGCCGCCTGCTGGAAGGTGTTCCTGGGGCTGTTGAGGGCTGGAGCGGAGAAGGGTATGCAGGATGCATCACTCTGAGCAGCTTACCTCGGGGGAGGGGCTCTCACACTGCTGAGCACACATCAGACTTTTCATCCTCCTGCAGAGCTTGGGAAGGATCAGGTGGGTGGGCACCTGTTGGTGGGTTGAGGGCTCGGGGGAGTTGGCAAATAGCTGATATTCACGCTTCTGGCCCATTTTTATGAACAACCATAATAACTCTGTGGCTTCTTTCATCTGAGGATCTCAGATGAGTTTGAAAGTAGAACCCCCAGTATAAAGCTTGGTTAATTACTGCCTGGAGCCCACAGCCTGTTTTGCAGACATGCTGTTAGCAGGAAGAGAGTGAGGCCAACTGCACATCAGCCCCTGTAAATGCAGACGCTGGAATCCAATCAAACAGGGTGTTTGAAGAATTCGCTTTGTGGTCCAGTTAAGTGGTATCTGAATCAAGGGGACTCAGGAGACTGCAATACCAGCATCTCTCCCATTGGGTCTGGCTCTGTGTCTCTCACAAACCACAGATTCTTTAAGGACTTCAGGGAGAGAAGTGACAGCTCTGGAATTCTCCATAAAAGCTGGGTGGGGGGAGTTAGGGACTGAGTGGATTTGAGCGAGAGGCTCTGGACTCTTCCAGACAGAAGCGGTCAGCCAGTGCAGCCATGAGGAAGAGCTGGCCCGTGGGCAAGATGGAAGTGGCCTAGGATGCAGAAGGCAGAGCTTGCTGTGAGAGAACTGGAGAGGTATGGCTTAAGATTGGGGATGAGGCAAGAGCAGTTTGGAGCAGATTCCTAGACAATTGTTCAAACCATATTCCAGGGCAAGAGAAAGTACTTTTGTATTTTGGGGAAGACGCAAGTTCCGACATGAGACCCTGTCCAGTCTCCAGCCCTCAGGGAGGCAGTTGGGCAGCAGGGAGTCTGAGGGCAGAGCTGCAGCCCTGAGATCCCCTTGGGTGCCTGCTGTCCCTCTCTTTTGGGGGGCAGCCTTAAAGGGTCCACAGAAGACCCTGAATATGAGATGAGGGTGTCTGGGGCTGTTCCAGGATGATTCTGGGCCTGGTAACAGGATTGGGTCCTGGTCCAGTGGGGATTCAGACTCATCCACAGAGCGGCATGTTGGGAAGTTGGGTGCCCAGGAGCCTGGCAGAGCCCTAAGACTGGGGAGGAACCAAGAGTCACCCCGCCTGCTCTCCTGAGGCCCCTAGCACGGGCTCTGGGCCCTGGAGAGGGGCAGCCAGCGGGTGGGGATGACCTCCATGGTCTCTGATCCTGTGCACTGAGTCTGGTGAGGCCTGGAGACAGCAGGGGGTATGTACAAGTTTGGGGCACAGGCTGGAGGAGCAGGAACTGATCTTAGAGAGGGACTGAGCAGAGAGGGACTTGCCAAATCTTGCCGAGGAAGGTCTGAGTCAGCTGGCTGAAGGCAGTTGCCATCAGGTGGAATGTCACTGAGGTGGCCATGAGGGAGAAAAGACACCTTAGCTCTCCTCTTCTGAGTCCTGCTCACCAGGCTGGTGAAGGCAAAAATGGCAGCCACTGAGATTGGGGTACAGAGGAGAGAAAGTCACGATTTTCCAGGGGAAGCTGGAAATGTCTGTTCCTGAGACCAGCCAGTCATGGTGACAAGTCACAGGGGGAGGAGGGAAGGAACAGCTGTGTTTTGTTGGGCCAAAGTTCTCCACTAGTGATGCTTCCTTATGGAGGATTACCAGAGAAAATGCAGGACGCCTAGTTAAACTGGAATTGTAAATAGACATGAATAATACTTCAGTATAAGCGTGTCTTAAATGTTGCATGTATTTTGATTTGCTGAATCTAGCAACCCTACCCTCAGCAGGCTTGCTAACTGCCCTGAGTCTTCCACCATCAAAACCAGAGGCAAGACCTTTCTCCGATTCTTTGGACAAATTAAATCGGTGGCTCAAAATGTCATAATTGAAGGTTTCCACCCCCTCTCTCATAAGGCTTCCTCCAGCTTTGTGGACCTGTCCCTGCCTGTCTGTACTAAAACCTAACATCAGCTGGCAGCAGATTTGGCAGGAGCTTTTGATGTGGTTATTTGACACAGAATATATAGTCCTGCTTTTCAGAGGAGCCAGGAGTCCTGGGTACTTGGTTGCTGGAACAAATTCTTTGTTCTAAGGAAAAAGCACTTGTGTTGAGGGGGATGAGATCAGTGGGGGTATCCCTGTTTCTGGGTGGGTTCTGGGTAGGAGTCTAAAGAGGTGAACACACGGACCGGGTCAGCCTTTTTTAGATGCTTCTTACAGTGGGAAATCTGTAGGACTTGAGTGTGTGGATGCCAAAGATGGGAGAGGGAGCAGGAGGAAACCAGGAAGATGAAGCCTAGGCTACCAGGACACTCTAAGATAGACATTGGGCTTTTTGAATGGTCTCATTCCCCCTTGCTGCCCAGTGAGCTGGCTGCCCACGTGGTCCACTGTTCTGCTTCTGCCGTTGCCATTGGAGCGTTGCTGGCCCTGGCACTTCTGACACCAGCTCAGAGGAGCAGGGCTCCTTGGGCACACTGTGACAGGTGGCGCCTTCTCTGTTAAAGGGACAGGTCAGAGCTGGGTAGAGGAGACTCAGGCTTGATTTCGTGGGTCTCTCCCCACAGAGAACCTTAGCTTTCAAATGGAGGCTCATTTGAGGGTGGAGATCTCTTTTCACCAAAGAAGGAGCCACAACTCAACCACTGATTTTGAACTTGGTGCTGTCCAAGGTGGGCTTGGGGAAAGTGGAGGCATTTTCTGTTCT
>SJYW01006342.1:0-11632 GCA_006410735.1 Raphicerus campestris | reverse complement strand
TAAAGAAATTATCCTTCAATTAAAAAACTAAAGTGGCAAAAAAAGAAAAAAAAATGTTGGTTAGCCAAGGTAGAATAAAAAAAAAAGTAATCATACAGAGAAATTCTAACATTTTCTTTCCATAAGCCAAGGGCACCCCTTATGCATGGTATTTTAGTCAGCTCTGCAGACCAGCAGCCCAAGGGCTGGTTTCAGGGTCTGCTCCTCTCCTGTGCTGACCCTCCTTCAGGGCCACAGACAATAAGGGGGGAAGAAGGCAGAGTACTTCTACTTCCACTCTATTCAGATTAAATTTGGATTAACAGAATCACCCTGTCAAAGAGATGATCTTTCATGTCATATCATGAGCCTAAAGAAAAGGAAAAAAATAAATGTGGTATCTTGTTAAAAAGAAGCCAGCAACTATATATAAATGTGGCTGTGCTTTTTCCATAGCTATAGAGATATTTAAATGTGCTCTAGACTTTAATACTGTGAAAAGATTAAATGTTCTTTGCAATGTTTTAGGATTTCTTGAAACCATCTGAACTAATTTTAGTTGCTGTATTTACAAATGTGTCAACAGCTTACTTCAGATATCTCGTCAGTCTCACTGGTATTCTTCCTGTATCGTTGTACTACTGCAAGTGAATTGATAGCTTGTGATGGTTTATGGTGTGGGTTTATGCTCCCAGATTAGTCTTGTGTCTCAAACTGAACTATACCTCCCATTGTTTATCAAGGGTTACACATTCCTCCAATTCAAGGACTCATTAAGTAAAGAATCAGGAATTGCTGACCCCCCCAGAGCGGCACTAAGGGGCTTGTGCTCCCCTTCTCTGGCAATGCTGGCAACATTCTTGGCCCTCATGTCCCCTATTTGGATGCCAACAGAAAAGCAGAGAGACTTAACTACCCCACTGGGCTTGTATGCGACGTCATAAGCCACCTCCTCTCTCTGCTAAGGCAGTGGGTCTTAAGTGCCTGAGAGTATCCGCTTGTTAATAGACAGACTGCTGGACTCCACTTCACAGTGTCTGCTTTGCTAGGCTTGGGGTAAGCCTGAGAACATGTGTTTCTAAAGGGTTCTGGGGAAAATGGCATTGATGGATGCCGCTGATCCAGAACCACATTTTGAGGACCACTGCTTTAAGGAATGATCAGGTTTCAGTGGCAGCACGGCAAAGGAGCTTTTTCTGCAGAAGCTCTGGTAATCATCGTTCCAGAGAACACTATCCTTAGCACAAACCACACTTTACAACCATTGGGTGCTTTACAACCATCATAGCTTATTCTCCTAACTTTTCAAGGTAGGGGTGAATTCATACTCTCGGAATGTGAAGAATCTGAAACTCAGAGGTAAGCCTCTTGCCTTAGCTAGATGTCACACAGCTCGATGTGGTGGTGAGGGGAACTGAACTCAGAGTTAAGTCTAAAACCTGACTCATTTCACCCAATGTTTTAATTAATATATTCATTTTCCTACTGTGTACTAAACAGGGAACACAGCACCAGGAAGAATAGAAAGATACTGTCTCAGCTCCTCAGCTTCATGAAGGAGAGCTGACACAACTGTGTCAATTAAATGAGCTCTGATCATATGGCAGGCACAGGACTATAGTAACTGAGTCATCTCATTTTACCTCTTGATTAGTGTTGCAAAGTGACAGTGGAATTACCTCCATTTTACAGAAGCACAGACCGAGGCTTTGAGAAGTAAAGTAACTTGCTCAAAAGTCATATAGGTTCCAAGGGCAGAGCTGGAATTTAATAAAGGGGAGGATTTAACTATGTGCTCTACAACATTTTCTTGTCTGTATTCTGGCAGGAGACAAGGCTTGTGCATAAAAACCCATGTTACAGAGAGACATCCCCGTTAAAAGAGGGGAACAATCAACATTGGAATAGGAATAGACCAGAAAGGTAATGAGGGTGTTAAGGAGCTGCTTATATTCTGGCAGGATACTTGACATCTAACAATGTAACAAACAAACAAACAAACAAAAAAATAAGGACCCCACACAGGCAAAGGGTTGGAGATTGAGACTATGAAGTTCATGGGGGGAACTGGTAGACAATTCACTAGTTAGGGTTGGAAGAAAGGGAATAGCTGGCAATGACTTGGGGCTGTTGGACTACAGAGAGTCACATCTGATGGTTCAGTAGCTAATGGGACACTGGGGGAGACTTTTGCGTGAAAGTGAAAGTGAAGTCGCTCAGTCGTGTCTGACTCTTTGCGACCCCCTGGACTGTAACCTACCAGGCTCCTCCGTCCATGGGATTCTCCAGGCAAGCATAATGGAGTGGGTTGCCATTTCCTTCTCCAAAAGGAAGAAGGGGTCTTCCCAACCCAGGGATTGAACCTGGGTCTCCCACTTTGCAGGCAGATGCTTTAACCTCTGAGCCACGGAGAACAATAAAAACTGTACCTTAGGAAGGTAACCCTGACTGCAAAATGGTAAAAGAACTGGAAGCATCAAACCCTAAGGACAGAAAAGATGACTCTCAGTTTCCAAGACAACCTACAGAGAGGATATAGACTGAAAAATCTTAGAATCATCCCTTACTTCTCCCTTTCTCTCACATGCCACAGTCCATCCAAAGCACCTTCAGTGCCACCTTCAAAATATATTCTCTATCCACCTACTACTCAGTGCCCCTCTGCTTTCAGTCTGGTCCTCCTATGGCTCCGTCTCGCCCTGCCTCTCACGATGGCCTCTTGACTGCGTTCTCCGCTGCACCCTCTCTGGTTACAGTCTGAGCTAACACAGCAGTCACAGCTGTCTTTTTTAAGACTGTCAATCACCTCACATTACTTTCTTACTCAACCCTCCTCTCATGATTTTCTTTCACACTGTGGCTTCTAAGGCTGTGCATCAGGAACTGTCAAAATATTCTCTATAAAAGATGAGACAGAAAGTAACTGGAGCATTGCAGGACACATGTAACATAGTCTTCTTTTTTTAAACAATTTTTTCACAAATTAAAAGCTCTTTTTACCTAGAGGGCTGCATATGAACAGGCATAGGCTAGATCTGACCTGCTGTTGTGATCCCTGCCCTACCTGATGTGGTCCCCTCCACCTATCGGACCTCATCACCTGCCAGGAGGAGGGTCTCCACCACCCACTCTGCTCCAGCCATGTGGCCCTTACTCTATTTTTCAGACACGCAAATTCCTCCTGCAGGGCCTTTGCACATGTGCTTCCCTCTGTCTGAAATGCTCTTCCTTCAACACTCTCATGGCTCATTCCCATTCTGATCCATCTCTGTGCTCAGATATCTCATTAGTGAAGCCTCCTCTGTTCATCCTTCCTAAAAGACAATCCCCCTTACTGGACAACATTTTTTTTTGCTTTATTATTTCTCATGATATTTATTAGCTTATATATTATTTTTGATATGTATCTCTCTTCCCTCTCTCCCCCAAGGACATACGCTCCGTGAGTCTTTGGTATGTTCTCTGTCACATCTATATGACTTATCAGTGCCTGGCAAACAAGCACTTAATGTCATTTTCATATTCATATTTCCTGAATGAATGAATAATAACTGGATGAGGTGGTCCTTTTGCCTCCTTTACACAGATGGTAAAAGAGAAACTCTCCTATGGTCAGCTTGTGAGAAATGAATTTGGATTTGAGCTTGAGTCTAATCACAAGTTCTACCAACTCTTTTCATTATTTGACACTAATTCTGGATAACATCCCAGGAAAGCAATGATGTGTCACATAGAAGGATCTGTTCATAAGGGGGATCCAGACCTCAAGTTAGTGAGACGTTATTGGGATGGCAGTTCTGTCTCTGCTGGGAGTGACCTTGGCTGTCATTATTGGCAGAATGAGAATAAGTGGTACCATCTCATTGGACTGGAATGGAGTAAGGGGAGAAGCCAGCAAAAGTGCCCTGATGCCATGTCCTACGGTAAAATGTTCCATTAGATCATTAATTCAATCATCTCATCTGTAATTGCAAAAGTGATTCTGTCACTGACATTTCTTTTGGTGGTTCCCAGAGGACACTGTCACCCAGTCAGATAAACCTGATATGGCAATAAAGGGGAGGGTAACTCTCTTTCTTTCCAGCCATACATGTTTCAAGACTATCAGATCTCTAAACCACCTTCTTTTATAATCTGGAACCCCAGACTCCACTTTAGGGAGTCCCAGGATTTGGAGAGACTCCTTGTGGATCTAACATAAGCTGTGAAAACTTTGGGGGATACTTCCTGGAGGGCTGGTAAGGTGTGACATTACTTCCTGGGTGGGGATGTATGTACTTCCATCTTCCTTCCTCCCTCTACCCACCCTCATTCTTTTAGGCCATCAAAGAAAGAATGAGGCCTTCCTAGAAGGTCACAGAGCAATATTTCCCGAACACATAGGGGGCTTTTATATCACCCAGGAGGTTTCCTTTGACACAGGTGCCAACTAAGTAACCATGATGCCATACAAGTGAGAAAAAACAAAAAAANATCAGAGCAGAAAAAGAAATAAAAGGAATCCAAATTAGAAAAGAAGTAAAACTCTCACTGTTTGCAGATGACATGATCCTCTACATAGAAAATCCTAAAGACTCGACACTTTAATTTTGGTTGTCTTGTTTCTAGAACTATGAGAAAATACAATTCTGTTGTTTCAAAGCTCCAGGTTTTTGGCAATGTATTTTGAGAATTGTAGAAAATTAATATATGTGTTTTGATCTCTATAGGTGTAGAAAGAAGCATTTTTTAATAATTTGTTTTTATTTTTAAGCAATTTTATTGGAGTATAGTTGATTTGCCATGCTGTGTTAGTTACTGCTGTATCACAAATATATCTGTTACTGATGCTGCTGCTGCTAAGTCGCTTCAGTCGTGTCTGACTCTGTGTGAGCCCATAGATGGCAGCCCACCAGGCTCCCCTGTCCATGGGATTCTCCAGGCAAGAACACTGGAGTGGGTTGCCATTTCCTTCTCCAGTGCATGAAAGTGAAAAGTGAAGGTAAAGTCGCTCAGCAGTGTCCGCCTCTGTGTCACCCCATGAACTGTAGCCCGTCAGGCTCTGCTGTGCATGGGGTATCTGCAGGCAAGAATACTCAAGTGGGTTGCTATGCCCGCCTCCAAGGCATCTTCCCAACCCAGGGATCAAAGCAGGTCTCCCACATAGCAGGCATATTCTTTAACACCTGAGTCACCAGTGAAGCCCCATGTATACACTACTATATATAAAATAGATAACTAATAATACTGTATAGCACAGGCAATAACTCAGTACTTTGTAATGAATACATCCATATAGACTAGATTCATATAGCAAATCCGTTCAATTCAGTCGCTGAGTCATGTCCGACTCTTTGNCTGAACCTAAGAGGGTAGAATAATCAGGACCCTGGGCAGTCCCCTTGCCCCAGCCTCATCCCCACCCCTGCCCTCAGTTCAGTTCAGTCACTCAGTCATGTCCAGCTCTTTGCAACCCCATGGGCTGAAGCATGCCAGGCTTCCCTGTCCTTCACCAACTTCTGGATCTTGCTCAAACTCATGTCCATCGAGTCAGTTATGCCATCCAACCATCGCGTCTTCTGTCATCCCCTTCTCCTCCCACCTTGAATCTTTCCCAGCATCAGGGTCTTTTCCAATGAGTTACTTCTCTGCATCAGGTGGCCAAAGTATTGGAGTTTCAGCTTCAGCACCAGTCCTTCCAAGGAATATTCAGAACTGATTTCCCTTAGGATTGACTGGTTTGATCTCCTTGCAGTCCAAGGGACTCTTGAGAGTCTTCTCCAACAACACAGTTCAAAAGCATCAGTTCTTCGGCACTCAGCTTTCTTTATGGTCCAGCTCTCACATCCATACATGACTACTGGAAAAACCATAGCTTTGACTAGATAGGCCTTTATTGGCAAAGTAATGTCTCTGCTTTTTATTATGCTGTCTAGATTGTTCATAGCTTTTCTTCCAAGGAGCAAGCGTCTCTTAATTTCATGGCTGCTGTCACCATCTGTAGTGATTTTGGAGCCCCAAAAAATAAAGTCTCTTAATGGTTCCATTGTTTTCCCATCTATTTGTCATGCAGTGATGGGACAAGATGTCATGATCTTAGTTTTCTGAATGTTGAGTTTTAAGCCTTACTGGTGCCTAAATGGGGTACAGAAATGGTCCATGCAGACCCTTTGGACAGAGAAGGAATAAGAGGATTAGATGAGACACTACAGAGAGTTAAGCAACCCAAGAGGAGAGCCTGAGGATTAAGGAACAAAGGTAAACTCAGTCTTCTACCCTCAACATGGGTTTTCCCAAGGCTTGAGCAACCTGCTCACTTTTTGTCCATGCAGACACACACGGCAAGGCTGGCGTTTATAGAAGCATTTATATGCGTTTGAAGTTGTAATTTACCAACCTCTTAAAACACTTTATAAGCTTCTGCCTGAAATTACTCAGAAGGGTTGGCTGTGGTGCACATTCTTGCCTGGTCCAGTGGATAACCAGATGGGATGCCCAAGAGCCACCTGATTCCCGGGTTCCTGGGGGCACACTTGCTGCGCAGCCCCTCCTGGGAGAGACAGCAGGGGCAGCAGGCCTCCAGAGCTCGACTGCCCAGCAGCAGTGCCTTCGGGCTGCCCACTTTCCCTGCAGGGCCCAGGATGGGGCTGTCTCAGGGTTTCTCAAGCTCAGCACTATGGACATCGTAGACTACATAATTCCTAGTGTGGGGGCCTCCTGTGCGCCATACAGTGTTAGCCGCATCCCTGGGCCGATGCCAGTAGCAACCCCTCCCCAAGTCGTGACAATCGGAAACTCTCCTGACACTGCCCAATGTCTCCTGATGGAAAAACTGCTCCCAATTGACACCCACTGGACTATTAGAACAGGGACTGAGGCTGTGACCAGACCTCCTGGCAGCCCCTCCTTTGTCTTCTAAGATGATGAGTGCAGAGTCTGGCGGTCTCCGTAGGGCCCGTCCAGGCAGATCCTTGATGCACGCGTGACTCAGCTCTCCTCGTTTGTGACACAGTATGCTTGTCCAGAAGGCAGCTGCTCCCCTGCCCCAACAGCTCGTCTCTGACTGGGGTCTCTGTCTGCTGGACATCTGAAGTCAATGTTCTCATGTGCTTTTTTTAATCCCTCCACTGTGCAATTCATATCTGAAGCTGATTCTAGGTTTTTCTCAGGACAACTGAATGAGCAGATTTCTGCTCTTCTGGCAGTGTCCCCATCCAGAGGGCCACTGTGAGCCACACATATCCAGAGGGCCACTGTGGGCCAGAGTCCAGGCAGATTTCTCCAGGGCTGCGAGGGGTGGCACAGACCTCTCCTGGAGTGGGTGACAAGCTGCCCAGAGAAAGTCTTTTGGAAGCCCTTGGTCCCCTGCCTTTCTCCATGGTGTAGGCAGCAAGGACACCTCTCAGAAGGAAGTGTGGAAGGGGTCTTATGGGAGGAACTCCTCTGCTGTCTTTCACCTCAGAAGTCTGGACCACCACGGGATGGATTGAGGCCCCACTGGAAAAAAAAAATGTTCTTCCCGTATCAGAGGAGAGAACCCAGGACTCACAGGTCTGTCCATCTCCTGAAGCCACCTCAGCTCACCCCTGCCCATGGTGGCCCAGCCCTGGAGAAAATCCAGGTGCACAATGTTAAGTACATCAGGGGTGCCAAGGCACCAAGTGTTATTTCAAAATAAGGTTCTATTCTGAGACTATCCTTTCCAACCTGAATCAAAAATGCACTGGCTAATTAAATAGAATGAAATAAGGCCATTTGCAGTGGCATGGATGGACCTAGAGATTATCCTACTGAGCGAAGTAAGTCAGAGAAGGAGAAATAGCATATAACACCCCCTGTGAAGGACTGACGCTGAAGCTGAAACTCCAGTACTTTGGCCACTTCATGCAAAGAGTTGACTCATTGGAAAAGACTCTGATGCTGAGAGGGACTGGGGGCAGGAGGAGAAGGGGATGACAGAGGATGAGATAGCTGGACATCACTGACTTGATGGACTCAAGTCTGAGTGAACTCCGGGAGTTGGTGATGGACAGGGAGGCCTGGTGGGCTGCGATTCATGGGGTCGCAAAGAGTTGGACACGACTGAGTGACTGAAGTGAACTGAACTGATATGTGGAATCTAAAAAGAAATGATACAAATGAACTTGCTAACAAAACAGAAACAGACTCATAGAGAACGAACTTACCGTTGCTGGCGGGGGAAAGGATAGTTAGGGAGTTTGGGATGGACGTGTACACACTACTATATTTAAAATGGATAACGGACAAGGACCTGCTGTATAGCACATGGAACTCTGCTCAATGTTATGTGGCAGCCTGGATGGGAGGGGAGTTTAGGAGAGAATGGATACATGTGTATGTATGGCTGAATCCCTTTGCTGTTCACCTGAGACTATCACAACATTATTAATCCATTTCTAAAAATTTCCTGGGCTAAGTGTCAGGGAGCCTGGACTCCGATTGAGCTCCGCCTCAAACTCTCTGGGCTCCAGAGCACCAGTCTGAACAGGAAGAGCCTGGACAACATGAACTCAGGGCCCTTCCGTCTCAGACAGTGTAGGTGTTGAGGAGTGTTTCCTATGGCGCCAGCCAAGAGTCACCTGGACATGTCTGTGACTCATTCACCAGCCACTGTCCCCTCTCTGTCACTGGCCACAGAACAAAGACGAGTTACAGAGGTTCAGCCCATAACACAGTTGGATTTTCTCTTCTTTGCAAGCCTGCCTGGACCTCAGTCTCACTTCGCCTCCAGGTCTTCTCTATGGCTGTGAACATAACTGATGCCATCTTGGGCCCTTACAGTTCCTCCTGTCCTTCTGCTGACCCTCCCCAGGGCTGTAGTGGACACTAAATCACTTCTCTGTGGCCAAGGACTTTGCAGCTAATAGCTACTGTTTAATAATCATTTGAACCAGGTGACTTCAATGATGAAAACCTATTCCCAGCGTCCATAAGACATTACCCATTCATAAATCTTGACTTAGGCATGCCCATCCTGTCTCTGAGCACCTCCCCCCATGCCCTAAGTAAACTATAAAATTGTCCAATGGTCCCTCAGTGGTATGGAATGTAGCTGCAGATGCTTCCAGATGGCTGTCAGCCCCATCCTATGCTGTGAGTAAATTACCCTGTTATAAACCGATCCATTGATTACATGGAGCTGCCTGCCTCATTATGTGGTCTCAAGATGCCTTTTCAGTTTGGTAGGAACTTTTCCTTCCTGCCATCCTTCACCACCCTGAAAACCAGGAGAGCACAACGGCATGGCTTCCTCCCAGCCTCCCTTCATAGGCAGAGGCAACACAAACCCACCTCCCCAGATGATAGCCAGAAGGGCCCATTCAGAGTGCAGCATCACCAGGACGTTTGTCAGGCCTCCCAGCACATCCAGACTGAAATGACATTGCTGGCTAATGAAGCCAACTGAGTCTTGGCTTTGCAGAAGAAGGGAGTCAGGCTGGACAGCAGCAGCCCTGGGCCTGGGCTCAGGCAGACCATGGTTCAAGCTCCTTAATTCCTTTGAGCCTCCATTTTCCTAAAAGGTGAATGACGCTTATAATGCCATATTCACAGGATTGTGATAACTAAATTAAAACATGCTTGATAAACAGGAATTTACTTCACAGATTTTAAGAGATCAAAGCTCTTCTTATATCCCATGTGATCTGAGCCTCAGATGAATGCTATTTCCAGGGCACAAACCATTCACTCTGGTTTCATAGAATACTGATTCGGAGGCCTAGCCCAGCTGTGCAAGGAAAGACAGCCACCTAAAGAGGTTAGGGCTGGGGGATTTCCCTGGTGGTCCAATGGGTAGGACTCCATGCTTCCACTGCAAGGGGCAGGATTTCAATCCCTGGTGAGGGAACTGCAGATGCCCCACAGTGCATCCAAAAACAGAAGCAAAGCAGAAAGAGAGAGCTCGTGGCTGGGGCTGTGTCCAGAGCTACTGGAGCCCTATTCTGGCCAGACTCTCTGGCCTCTGACCTCTACTCTGTGTGCTGTATTTAGTTGCCCAGTCATGTCCAACTCTTTCTGACCCCATGGACTGTATGTGGTCCACCAGGCTTCTCTGTCCATAGGGATTCCCCATGCAAGAATACTGGAGTGGGTTGCCATGCCCTCCTCCTGGGATCTTACCAACCCAGGGATCGAACCCAGGTCTTCCTCACTGCAGGTGGATTCTTTACTGTCTGAGCCACCAGGGAAGCCCAAGAACTCTGGAGTGGGTAGCCTGTCTCTTCTCTGGGTGATCTTCCCAACCCAGGGACTCGAACCAAGGTCTCCTGCCTTGCAGGCAGATTCTTTACGAGCTGAGCTACCAGGGAACCTCTACCCTAGAAACTCCTAAAAGCCCCCTGACCCACTGCTGCAGGCACAAATGCCGGCTTGGGGGCTATAGAGCTGACAGGATGCTCCCTGACCACCATGACCCTAGTCTGGGGGGCAAAGGGAAGAGGGAAGATGCTGCTGTGAGAACAGAAAATGCCTCCACTTTCCCCAAGCCCACCTTGGACAGCACCAAGTTCAAAATCAGTGGTTGAGTTATGGCTCCTTCTTTGGTGAAAAGAGATCTCCACCCTCAAATGAGCCTCCATTTGAAAGCTAAGGTTCTCTGTGGGGAGAGACCCACGAAATCAAGCCTGAGTCTCCTCTACCCAGCTCTGACCTGTCCCTTCAACAGAGAAGGCGCCACCTGTCACAGTGTGCCCAAGGAGCCCTGCTCCTCTGAGCTGGTGTCAGAAGTGCCAGGGCCAGCAACGCTCCAATGGCAACGGCAGAAGCAGAACAGTGGACCACGTGGGCAGCCAGCTCACTGGGCAGCAAGGGGGAATGAGACCATTCAAAAAGCCCAATGTCTATCTTAGAGTGTCCTGGTAGCCTAGGCTTCATCTTCCTGGTTTCCTCCTGCTCCCTCTCCCATCTTTGGCATCCACACACTCAAGTCCTACAGATTTCCCACTGTAAGAAGCATCTAAAAAAGGCTGACCCGGTCCGTGTGTTCACCTCTTTAGACTCCTACCCAGAACCCACCCAGAAACAGGGATACCCCCACTGATCTCATCCCCCTCAACACAAGTGCTTTTTCCTTAGAACAAAGAATTTGTTCCAGCGACCAAGTACCCAGGACTCCTGGCTCCTCTGAAAAGCAGGACTATATATTCTGTGTCAAATAACCACATCAAAAGCTCCTGCCAAATCTGCTGCCAGCTGATGTTAGGTTTTAGTACAGACAGGCAGGGACAGGTCCACAAAGCTGGAGGAAGCCTTATGAGAGAGGGGGTGGAAACCTTCAATTATGACATTTTGAGCCACCGATTTAATTTGTCCAAAGAATCGGAGAAAGGTCTTGCCTCTGGTTTTGATGGTGGAAGACTCAGGGCAGTTAGCAAGCCTGCTGAGGGTAGGGTTGCTAGATTCAGCAAATCAAAATACATGCAACATTTAAGACACGCTTATACTGAAGTATTATTCATGTCTATTTACAATTCCAGTTTAACTAGGCGTCCTGCATTTTCTCTGGTAATCCTCCATAAGGAAGCATCACTAGTGGAGAACTTTGGCCCAACAAAACACAGCTGTTCCTTCCCTCCTCCCCCTGTGACTTGTCACCATGACTGGCTGGTCTCAGGAACAGACATTTCCAGCTTCCCCTGGAAAATCGTGACTTTCT
>SJYW01006339.1:0-12406 GCA_006410735.1 Raphicerus campestris | reverse complement strand
ACTACTAGAGAAAACCTCTCAGCTGGTTAGATCAGCCTCACCATAAGTACATAGTTTGCCCTTTAATGCTACCTAAGAATCTAATATTATTTATGTCAACAACACTTTTCCTGGTTTGCTATAGTAAATAAACTTTCATCATTATCCTTATACTTTAGTCCTCTTAACTACCACACTTCTCTCCTTCTACTCCTCTGAAAAATAGAGACTATCTAACAGACTCATTAAGCTTTTGCCAACAGACCTAAATTTCCACCCATCCCATCTTTATCATCTTTCACTTAGAATGGAAGAGTAATCACTTCTTATCCAAAGCTAATCCCTTCATTNCTTCTACTCCTCTGAAAAATAGAGACTATCTAACAGACTCATTAAGCTTTTGCCAACAGACCTAAATTTCCACCCATCCCATCTTTATCATCTTTCACTTAGAATGGAAGAGTAATCACTTCTTATCCAAAGCTAATCCCTTCATTTGCAGTCTGGGTTAGCTTCTCATGCCCCTCTCAACCATACCTCTAGTTGGACATCAAATCTGATTTATTCTTGCTTCAGAGTAGTCCAGAAACCATTCCAGTTTTATCTACCTCTAGTGCCAACACTCATATCTTAACTTGACTGTTATGATAGCTTCAAAGCCAGTCATCAGTCTCCAGTATATCTCTTTTCCAATTAATTTATGACATCAAACTCAAGTGATCTATGAAAAATGCAAACTGATCATATCCTTCTTGAATCAGAATGATTCAAAGACTTTTCATTATGCTTACCATTAAACTTTGAAATGGTAACATAGCCTTCAGAAGCCAAGATTCCCTGTCCAGTTTGATTTCTTCTTCTCTTATTCTGTGCTCTACACATACCTAGCTTCACCTGTATTTCCTTGCAGAAACCTGCTGATATTTCACTTAGAGATTTTTTTTCCTATAAGTAGTTTCTATGTTTCCAGTCCTTCTGCAGAACCTGTTACTCATTCTTCAAAATGTACATTCTTCAAAAGGTAATATATTACCTTTTAGGAATCATTTCATGGAGTCTTGGACTGGTGAAGAATCCGTATTATTTGCTCTCATAGCACCCTGCACTTCCCATCAAAGCATCTTGTTACAGACTGTTGTTGTTGTTGTTGGCCATGGCATGTGGCATGCAGGATTTTAGTTCCCTGACTATGGGTTGAACCTGTACTTAACCACTGGACCACTAGGGATGTTCTGTCAGGCTTAAAAATCTGTATTCTTTACTTGACCATGAATTGCCCAAGAAACCTTGTTTTTCCTTTTTGCAGTTTTATCCAAGGCAGCTAGCTCAGTGCTTGGGACATAGTGAATGAATGGCATACATTTGTGAATAAGTTAAAGAATTGAATTTAAGTTTAAAAGTTCTCTTTTGATAGGTTGTATTGCTAGGTTGTATTGTATACTAGAATATATTATCAATCAGTCTTTGTACACTGCAGGTGGCTTTCAGCCACACAGAAACATAAATTAAGTCCATGCACCTTTCTTAGCAGGCAAACTCAGGACAAAAGAATACACATGGTCCTAAAAGAAAACATTTATATGTATGAGAAGTTAAAGAGAGAATGTTTTTAGAATTATTGAATTGCTGCCACATGGTTGTTTCATGGAGATGTCAGAGTAAAGGGAACAGAACTGCTGCATGATAGAGGTCACTGTGTGAGAGAGACATTTGCCAATCCATTTAGGATATTCATGTGTTCTGGTTAGAGTACCCTGCTCTTAAATGTCTATTGTAGAAGAAGTAGGGTATTTCAGACTATGAGACAATGCCTTAATTTTTGATTAACTTACATATATGGTCAAAAGATTACTGACAGGTCAAATAAAACACATGTTGAGGGTGGAGGAGTTGCTTTAGTTTTGGAAACAGTGTGTGTGTGTGTGTGTGTGTGAGTGTGTGTGTGTGCATGCATGCACACACACTGTTGCTCAGTTGTATCTGACTCTTTGACACACCATGGACTGTAGCCCACCAGGCTCCTCTGTCCGTGGGATTTTCCAGGCAAGAATGCTTGAGTTGATTGCCATTTCCTACTCCACGGCATCTTCCTGACCTAGGGACTGAACCCATATCTTTTGCATCTCCTGAATTAGCAGGTGGATTCTTTACCATTGTGCCACCTGGGAAACCCTTGAAATCAATGTTGGGTTATAAATTAAGAATTAGGGATTCTGTTACTACTGTGTTTTATTTCCTATTGGACTTGGCTAATTCATAATTTTAGACCAGAATTATTTAAATTTATCAACAATGAACATTTCTCTTAACATGTTTCATTTTCACTGTTAATTCCATTATGCTTCAGACTCTCCTAACTTGACTTCCATTTTAGACATACCTTTTAGTTAATAAAAGTGATATCATTGTTTAGTCTTTTCATATAAGAGAATATCTTTTTATTTCCCTTTTATAGGAACATGTGCATATTGGAATGTTTCCATGATACTATAGATTTTTTAAAAACATTTAAGATTTAAAAATCATGGAAAAAATAAAAAGAATGAGCTCATTAAACTCAGAAAATCTCATATATATATATATATATACACGTATAACATATTATATACCATCTATATATAATCTATAAAGTGGAAAATACACAAAGAATATGTTCACTATTTTAACTTTTCTTTATTCAGTTACTTTATGTAAAACATTATATTTATGAATGGTGACTGTAAAATGTATAAATATTTGGATTTAGCAGTAGAAAATCACCATAGAAATCTGAAAGAAACTCAATGCTCACATATACCCTTGCCATGACATTTTAATTCCATAAAATCTGGAGTGTAGGAATACAACCTTTTGAGTTATGACTTTGGCAATCAGAATTTTCAAGTGATATTTGTGGCAGCAACATGAAACAGGGAGGCAGTTTAATAGTTTAGAAAGATTGTTGCCTTGGATAGTTTCAGCTCTGCCATTTGATAGCTTTGTGACATTGAGAAAAAAACTATCCTCCCTTGCTCCGCATTTCCCATTTGTAAAATGAGGGATAACCATAATCATTCAATGAACCTTAGTTACTAGTTTATGGCAAATATCGAATTAATATGCTAAAATGATGAAACATAAGCAGTTTAGAACTGTTGATTACAACCTCAGTGGAGCTTCTTACACCTACAGATTTGCTGAAATTAACACAGTTCCTGGCAGGTTTCTGGCAATGAATGGTGAAGCAGATTAATTTGGTATATCATTATATTAAAGGATGCCTTTAGAATTTCACATTTATGGTGAATAGATCTCCCTTCCACAGCCCATGTGGGACATAGCCTGCGTTTGGTTTCTTTTTGTGCTGCCTAAAGAGAAAACTCTGGAGTTCAGTGTCCCAGGGTTAGGAAATGCTGTCATGGCAAATGCAACTTCAGGAATAATCAGTTCTTAGGATTTTGCTTTTACTTGGATCTGAGCCAAAAGAAATCTGTTCTGTCATCTCTTAAATTCATTTTTAGTGATTTTCAATGAAAGAGGGAGTGCTAATCTTAGCCAGCTATGTTCCATTGACCCAAAACAAAGCTACTTCTCAGTTGTCTTCCTGGAAATGGAAGTTCCTGTGTATATTTTAACTTTTATTTCATATTCCCAAAGTAACAAAAGTGCTTTGAAAATTCTACATTTTATAGAATAGGTATGTCAGATTAGGTTAAGCTAGGTAAGACTCCCTATATTGAGTAATGTGTGAACTCTGGAATGTAAACAATGAGTTACATAGATGAGGAAGTAGGCAATGCCAGAGAGAATAGTAACTTTGAAGTCAAAGGCTTATTTCAGTAGAATGGTTTATGGAAATTTAAAATACTTAGTACCTTAAATGATTTAATCATAAATGAGCCTACTTTTTAAATTTAAGAATTGGNCACATTTATGGTGAATAGATCTCCCTTCCACAGCCCATGTGGGACATAGCCTGCGTTTGGTTTCTTTTTGTGCTGCCTAAAGAGAAAACTCTGGAGTTCAGTGTCCCAGGGTTAGGAAATGCTGTCATGGCAAATGCAACTTCAGGAATAATCAGTTCTTAGGATTTTGCTTTTACTTGGATCTGAGCCAAAAGAAATCTGTTCTGTCATCTCTTAAATTCATTTTTAGTGATTTTCATTGAAAGAGGGAGTGCTAATCTTAGCCAGCTATGTTCCATTGACCCAAAACAAAGCTACTTCTCAGTTGTCTTCCTGGAAATGGAAGTTCCTGTGTATATTTTAACTTTTATTTCATATTCCCAAAGTAACAAAAGTGCTTTGAAAATTCTACATTTTATAGAATAGGTATGTCAGATTAGGTTAAGCTAGGTAAGACTCCCTATATTGAGTAATGTGTGAACTCTGGAATGTAAACAATGAGTTACATAGATGAGGAAGTAGGCAATGCCAGAGAGAATAGTAACTTTGAAGTCAAAGGCTTATTTCAGTAGAATGGTTTATGGAAATTTAAAATACTCAGTACCTTAAATGATTTAATCATAAATGAGCCTACTTTTTAAATTTAAGAATTGGAATGACACTAACATCTTTTCATATACTCAATAAATGTATTCTTTACATGCTGTTTTAGAAATTCAGAATGGGTGATGAAGAAGATATCTGATCCCCTAAACATTACATTTTGTTTTGAGGAGGTTATAAACAAGTAAATAAATATGTTAGCTATTATTTTTAGGCACAGTTGTCCCTCCTTATTCACAGGGATACATTCTGAGATCCCCAGTGGATGCCTGAAACCCTAGGATTGTAGCAAACCGTATATATACGTATATTTTTCTTATACGTACATTTTTCTTATACGTACAGCAATATACCGTAATAAAATTTATGTGAGTGTGGTCTGTCTCTGCCTCAAAATATCTTGTGCAAATTTAATGTCTTTTCCGTATTAACTAAGTACTTGTCATTCACTATGGCAGTAACTATTTTAATCTGAGGGACAACACCAAAACTTTTCCTCTATCACAATTTTAAGAAGATTCATTCTTACTATAGATCTCAGCAACCTTAGGTTTTTATAGTCTTTTAAAATAGTTTTTTTTTTTTTTTCCTGCATCTTTTCCCCTTTCTTATGAAGTTAAAGACTTTCACCTTTTCACTTTAAGAAAACGCTTGACAACTTCTCTTGGCATATCTGAATTGCCAGCATTACCACGCTTGTGCTTTGGAGCCATTACTAAGTAAAATAAGGGTTCTGTACACAAGCACTGAAGTATAGGGACAGTCTATTTGATAACAGAGTTGAGTACTAAGTGACTACAGGGTGGGAGATGTCAGACAAAGAGATGATTTTTGACATGGGTGGATGGAGCAGGACAGAGTGAGATTTCATCCTGCTACTAAGAATAATAATTTAGAAATTATAAATTATTTCTAAAATTTTTCATTTACTGTTTTCAAACCATGAATGATCATAAGAAAGTGAAACCAAGTATAAGGAAGAATTAATGTATTAAAAAATGCTTTGTAGAAACTTAATCACGATATTTTAATAGAAAATGAATAGAGGAAAAGTCTAAATTATAATGGTTGAATTAAGTAATTTGTGAGCTAAATGGCAAAGAAGAGCTGGTGAAGTAAATATCTTAGAGAAAGTAGAAAGCCCTGAACTGTTCTAGAGGATTAGACAGAGAGCCAAAGAGCTAGAATGAGTGAGCTGGGGAGAGAGTACAAGCTGAGAGGTGTTCAAGGATCACTTTATTGAATCCTCTGTAGACTGTCTTAAGAAATTTAGTTTTGATTCCAATTACAGTGGATTGTTTCAGGCAGACAAGTACCCATATCTAATTTATGATGAAAAAATCACTCACTTTTATGTGGAAGACAGATTGTAGGGAAAAAAGTTTGGAACCTGAGATACTAGTGTTTGGTCTGCTTCTGGCTAGAGCTGATAAGAGCTTAAAATGAAGCAGTGTCAATACTTTTCTTCTCAGTAGAAGAAAAAGATTGTGTTTGAAAAGATATTGAACAAATAGAATTCAGACAGATTATACATAGAAAAGTCCAGATGATTCCCTGAGTTTTGGCTTGAGTGATTGGGTGAAGGGCAGAACCTTTCCCCTGTGACAGAAAACATGAAGAGGAAGTTTGTATTTGAGAAGATAGAGAAATAGAGATGATAGGATTACTTTTGGAATTGGGGTGGTTTAAATTGGACATTTAAGACATCCCTTGGTCATTTGGATATAAAGAAGTGACCTGCCGTGGTAGGAAAACATGAATTTGTAATCAGATTAAGATTTCAGTCATGGAGTTTACAAGCATGAACACTTAAGCAAATTAAATTATCTGATCTTCAACACTTTATTTACTAAGGCAAATTATTAATACCAAAATACTCAATTGATTTGAGAATTGTGAACTATATTGTGTTTACCCTCAATTTTTTTTGTCATGATCATTATTATATGTGATCTATACAGTGGGAAAAAAAAATTGCAGGTATCACTTGGGGCAATTTTGGCTTATAGTTTTCTTTTTTTAAAGTCTATTGATTTGAATGAGATATAGTGTAAAAACTGTATAAGTGGGGGAGTATATGATGGAAGGACGATGTCCAAAGGGGCACATGAATGGTGGTGGTAAAGTTGATGCTGAATAGAAAGAGAATCTTGTGAATGAGAAGTTGGAAAAGAAAGGAGGGGAAATGAGAGGAAGAAGTTTGAGAAGTAAACTGTAGTCAATTGTGGCAGAGAAGGTAAGAATGGGCTAGAAAAGCATCTGCAGACTGTAATGGTATTAGTGCCATTATTGACCTTGTCAGGGCTTCCCAGGTGGCGTTAGTGATAAGGAATCCACTTGTCAAGCAAGGTTTTGATCCCTGGGTTGGGAAGATCCTCTGAAGGAGGAAATGACAACCCACTCCAGTATTCTTGCCTGGAAAATTTCATGGACAGAGGATTCTGGTGGGCTACAGTCCCTGAGGTTGCAAAGAGTCAGACACAGCTGAGTGACTGAGCGAGCGCGCACGCGCGCACACACATGCACACCTTGTGAGGAGTTGTTTCATTCAGTAGAGAAACCTTGGAAGAGGAGGGACGTTTTTCCATTCAGAGAGATGTGAAAATATAATATGAGCATATTTAATTTAGCTTACTTATTTGAAGAGACAAAGTTGAGATAAATATTTATTTAGGTAAGATACAAAATTCTGATGGGGGTAAAAGGGCTTGGGTAGGTTATATGATAAAAGAGATGACATGGAACGACTGAGGGTGACAACTTCTCCAAAATCCCATGCTTACAAGAGCAGTAAAACTAAAGTACTAGTGGAAAGTATTGGTTTACATTTATATTCTTTTATACAGTCATTTATATTCTGACACTATATATTGAATAAATTTATTCAAAATATTCATTTATATTCTTACACCATATTCTTAAGTCATTATCAGTAAGGATATGATATTAAGGTACATTAAAATTAAATATAATTCAGTATCTTCTGTGTACAATATATCGTAGTTCACACATTTTTACCAAAAGTGATCTACTCCAGAATAAAAACTATTTTTACACATATCTGATCCAGAAGACATGCTGCTTTTTTAATTGGTGTACAAGGAATTGTTATGTTAGATGATTATGTTCAATTAAGTATAATGAATATAATTAATGTAGTTGCTGTTTTAGGTTCTTGAGTTAATAGTGCCATTAAATGCTGCTGTTTCTGTTGGGGTACTGATTATTATTATAATAGAATAGCAAACTTTGAAATGATAGGAAAGCTAAAAGTGTGACTACTCTTTCAATAGCAAGTTTATATAGACATTTATATTTATATATATATAAATTTAATAGCAGATCATAACTTAAATACAGTATAAAATGATACCTTTTTAAAAGTCAATGCATTAACCACTTTAAAACACTTCTTTTTATATATTTCAATAAGTAGTTTTTAAATTGAAATTATCAATATCAAATTATAGTTAGAAGACAAGTATAGATGCCTTTTAACTACCTGAAATAAGAAAATATGCATTTAGTTCTTATACAAATTGTTAAGCATCTTAAACATGTCAAATATTTTAAATAAGGTTATTTTTCCTTATTAAATGCTTTAATGTTTCACTTTTATGTAAAAATTATTTCTATAACATTAGCCATCAATAACAATGCGCAATAAAATTTTAATAATTGTAATTTGTTTTCCCTCTACTCATTCTACAGGCAATATGAATATTTAAATACTGATAAATGAAAATCCTTCTTATAGCTTGAAGCAGTGCTGTAAAAGGCACATAATGTTTATTTCTTGGATTTTTTGTAGTATAAACAGCATAATTAAATAAAACATTTTTAACATGGTAGAAATCTCTACAATTGATTCTAAGCTATAGTTATATTACATTGGAGAATGAAAGGATTCTTATTAAAATTATTTTTATATATTTTCTTATTTTAGATATGAACATGCATAATTCCATTTACTTTTATTTTCTGTCATTTTAAGTCTTGCCACATAATCTTGTCACATGTCTTCTGTTATGCAAGTTAACTGAAAGTTTCTTTTTTTTATCTTTTTTTTTAGCTTTTATTTATTTTTTATTTTTATTTTTTAATACTTTATTCTATTTTACAGTACTGTATTGGTTTTGCCATACATCGACNAGTATCACTTGGGGCAATTTTGGCTTATAGTTTTCTTTTTTTAAAGTCTATTGATTTGAATGAGATATAGTGTAAAAACTGTATAAGTGGGGGAGTATATGATGGAAGGACGATGTCCAAAGGGGCACATGAATGGTGGTGGTAAAGTTGATGCTGAATAGAAAGAGAATCTTGTGAATGAGAAGTTGGAAAAGAAAGGAGGGGAAATGAGAGGAAGAAGTTTGAGAAGTAAACTGTAGTCAATTGTGGCAGAGAAGGTAAGAATGGGCTAGAAAAGCATCTGCAGACTGTAATGGTATTAGTGCCATTATTGACCTTGTCAGGGCTTCCCAGGTGGCGTTAGTGATAAGGAATCCACTTGTCAAGCAAGGTTTTGATCCCTGGGTTGGGAAGATCCTCTGAAGGAGGAAATGACAACCCACTCCAGTATTCTTGCCTGGAAAATTTCATGGACAGAGGATTCTGGTGGGCTACAGTCCCTGAGGTTGCAAAGAGTCAGACACAGCTGAGTGACTGAGCGAGCGCGCACGCGCGCACACACATGCACACCTTGTGAGGAGTTGTTTCATTCAGTAGAGAAACCTTGGAAGAGGAGGGACGTTTTTCCATTCAGAGAGATGTGAAAATATAATATGAGCATATTTAATTTAGCTTACTTATTTGAAGAGACAAAGTTGAGATAAATATTTATTTAGGTAAGATACAAAATTCTGATGGGGGTAAAAGGGCTTGGGTAGGTTATATGATAAAAGAGATGACATGGAACGACTGAGGGTGACAACTTCTCCAAAATCCCATGCTTACAAGAGCAGTAAAACTAAAGTACTAGTGGAAAGTATTGGTTTACATTTATATTCTTTTATACAGTCATTTATATTCTGACACTATATATTGAATAAATTTATTCAAAATATTCATTTATATTCTTACACCATATTCTTAAGTCATTATCAGTAAGGATATGATATTAAGGTACATTAAAATTAAATATAATTCAGTATCTTCTGTGTACAATATATCGTAGTTCACACATTTTTACCAAAAGTGATCTACTCCAGAATAAAAACTATTTTTACACATATCTGATCCAGAAGACATGCTGCTTTTTTAATTGGTGTACAAGGAATTGTTATGTTAGATGATTATGTTCAATTAAGTATAATGAATATAATTAATGTAGTTGCTGTTTTAGGTTCTTGAGTTAATAGTGCCATTAAATGCTGNTCTACTCCAGAATAAAAACTATTTTTACACATATCTGATCCAGAAGACATGCTGCTTTTTTAATTGGTGTACAAGGAATTGTTATGTTAGATGATTATGTTCAATTAAGTATAATGAATATAATTAATGTAGTTGCTGTTTTAGGTTCTTGAGTTAATAGTGCCATTAAATGCTGCTGTTTCTGTTGGGGTACTGATTATTATTATAATAGAATAGCAAACTTTGAAATGATAGGAAAGCTAAAAGTGTGACTACTCTTTCAATAGCAAGTTTATATAGACATTTATATTTATATATATATAAATTTAATAGCAGATCATAACTTAAATACAGTATAAAATGATACCTTTTTAAAAGTCAATGCATTAACCACTTTAAAACACTTCTTTTTATATATTTCAATAAGTAGTTTTTAAATTGAAATTATCAATATCAAATTATAGTTAGAAGACAAGTATAGATGCCTTTTAACTACCTGAAATAAGAAAATATGCATTTAGTTCTTATACAAATTGTTAAGCATCTTAAACATGTCAAATATTTTAAATAAGGTTATTTTTCCTTATTAAATGCTTTAATGTTTCACTTTTATGTAAAAATTATTTCTATAACATTAGCCATCAATAACAATGCGCAATAAAATTTTAATAATTGTAATTTGTTTTCCCTCTACTCATTCTACAGGCAATATGAATATTTAAATACTGATAAATGAAAATCCTTCTTATAGCTTGAAGCAGTGCTGTAAAAGGCACATAATGTTTATTTCTTGGATTTTTTGTAGTATAAACAGCATANAATAAAAGTAAATGGAATTATGCATGTTCATATCTAAAATAAGAAAATATATAAAAATAATTTTAATAAGAATCCTTTCATTCTCCAATGTAATATAACTATAGCTTAGAATCAATTATAGAGATTTCTACCATGTTAAAAATGTTTTATTTAATTATGCTGTTTATACTACAAAAAATCCAAGAAATAAACATTATGTGCCTTTTACAGCACTGCTTCAAGCTATAAGAAGGATTTTCATTTATCAGTATTTAAATATTCATATTGCCTGTAGAATGAGTAGAAGGGAAAACAAATTACAATTATTAAAATTTTATTGCGCATTGTTATTGATGGCTAATGTTATAGAAATAATTTTTACATAAAAGTGAAACATTAAAGCATTTAATAAGGAAAAATAACCTTATTTAAAATATTTGACATGTTTAAGATGCTTAACAATTTGTATAAGAACTAAATGCATATTTTCTTATTTCAGGTAGTTAAAAGGCATCTATACTTGTCTTCTAACTATAATTTGATATTGATAATTTCAATTTAAAAACTACTTATTGAAATATATAAAAAGAAGTGTTTTAAAGTGGTTAATGCATTGACTTTTAAAAAGGTATCATTTTATACTGTATTTAAGTTATGATCTGCTATTAAATTTATATATATATAAATATAAATGTCTATATAAACTTGCTATTGAAAGAGTAGTCACACTTTTAGCTTTCCTATCATTTCAAAGTTTGCTATTCTAATAATAATCAGTACCCCAACAGAAACAGCAGCATTTAATGGCACTATTAACTCAAGAACCTAAAACAGCAACTACATTAATTATATTCATTATACTTAATTGAACATAATCATCTAACATAACAATTCCTTGTACACCAATTAAAAAAGCAGCATGTCTTCTGGATCAGATATGTGTAAAAATAGTTTTTATTCTGGAGTAGATCACTTTTGGTAAAAATGTGTGAACTATAATATATTGTACACAGAAGATACTGAATTGTATTTAATTTTAATGTACCTTAATATCATATCCTTACTGATAATGACTTAAGAATATAGTGTAAGAATATAAATGAATATTTTGAATAAATTTATTCAATATATAGTGTCAGAATATAAATGACTGTATAAAAGAATATAAATGTAAACCAATACTTTCCACTAGTACTTTAGTTTTACTGCTCTTGTAAGCATGGGATTTTGGAGAAGTTGTCACCCTCAGTCGTTCCATGTCATCTCTTTTATCATATAACCTACCCAAGCCCTTTTACCCCCATCAGAATTTTGTATCTTACCTAAATAAATATTTATCTCAACTTTGTCTCTTCAAATAAGTAAGCTAAATTAAATATGCTCATATTATATTTTCACATCTCTCTGAATGGAAAAACGTCCCTCCTCTTCCAAGGTTTCTCTACTGAATGAAACAACTCCTCACAAGGTGTGCATGTGTGTGCGCGCGTGCACGCTCGCTCACTCAGCCGTGTCTGACTCTTTGCAACCTCATGGACTGTAGCCCACCAGAATCCTCTGTCCATGAAATTTTCCAGGCAAGAATACTAGAGTGGGTTGTCATTTCCTCCTTCAGAGGATCTTCCCAACCCAGGGATCAACACCTTGCTTGACAAGTGGATTCCTTATCACTAAGGCCACCTGGGAAGCCCTGACAAGGTCAATAATGGCACTAATACCACTACAGTCTGCAGATGCTTTTCTAGCCCATTCTTGCCTTCTCTGCCACAATTGACTACAGTTTACTT
>SJYW01006335.1:0-18735 GCA_006410735.1 Raphicerus campestris | reverse complement strand
CTGGAAATCCATAGCTTTAACTAGATGGCCCTTTGTCAGCAAAATAATGTTTCTGCTTTTTGTCAGCTTTTCTTCCAAGAAGCAAGCATAATTTACTCTCATGGCTGCAGTCACCACCTGCAGTGATTCTGGAGCCAAGAAATAAAGCCTGTCACTGCTTCCATTGTTTCCCCATCTGTTTGCCATGAAGTGATGGGACCAGGTGCCATGATCTTCGTTTTCTGAATGTCGAGTTTTAGGCCAGCTTTTTCACTTTCCTCTTTCATTTTCAAGAGCTGTTGTTCCTTTTTGCTTTCTCCCATAAGGGTGGTGTCATCTGTATTTCTCACTGGGCTTCCCTTGTGGTTCAGATGGTAAAGAGTGTCCTGCAATGGGGGGAGAGGCAGATTCTATCCTTGGTTTAGGATGATCCCTTGGAGAAATAAATGGCAATCCGCTCCAGTATTCTTGCCTGGCAAATCTCATGCCAGAGGAACCTGCCAGGCTACAGTCCATGGGTCGCAAAGAGTCAGGCATGACTGAGCGACTTCACTTCCACTTTCATTTTCATCTGCATATCTGAGGTTAGTGATATTTCTCCCAGCAATCTTGATTTCAGCTTGTGGTTCATCCAGCCTGGCATTGCACATGAGGTACTCTGCATTTAAATTAAATCCGCAAGGCTACAATATACAGCCTTGATGTACTCCTTTCCTAATTTTGAACCAGCCTGTTGATCTATGTCCAGTTCTAACTGTTGCTTCTTGACCTGCATACGGGTTTCTCAAGAGGCAGGTAAGGTGGTCTGGTGTTCCCATCGCTTGAAGAATTTTCCAGTTTGTTGTGATCCACACAGTCAAAGATTTAAGCACTGTCAACAAAGTAGGTGCTTTTCTGGCACTCTCTTGCTTTCTCTGTGATCCAGCAGATGTTAGCGATTTGATGTGTCATGGTGTATATAAATAATCTGCTGTTGTTGGACGTCTTGTCTATTTCCCGTAGCACTCTGCTGAGTTCTTCATCACACGTCTTTACTCCTGTCACAGCCAGACTGGGTTTCTGGAGTGAAATCATCATATTGAAGGATGTGAACTATTAGAAATGAAGTATTGCTTTCTCTTCATGGAGTAACGGCCTTAAATACTAGCTGGATGATTGCATCCCTCTCTCTGCTATTTAGTCCCCATATTCAGGGCTTAGCTTAGACCTGTGACTTCCCAGAAGCCACTGCACATTTTAAAAGGCACCATTCACAGACCCTCCCCAGGTTTGTGCCCACCATGCATTGTTTGTAGGCAGAATGACAGCCCTCTGCCAGGATGTCCATGCCCTGATCCCTAAATTTGTAAATACATGATGCTGTGTGATAAGCAGGAGTGCAAAGAGATCCAACCAGTCCATTCTGAAGGAGATCAGCCCTGGGATTTCTTTGGAAGGATTGACGCTAAAGCTGAAACTCCAGTACTTTGGCCACCTCGTGTGAAGAGTTGACTCATTGGAAAAGAATCTGATGCTGGGAGGGATTGGGGACAGGAGAAGGGGACAACAGAGGGTGAGATGGCTGGATGGCATCACTGACTCGATGGACGTGAGTCTGAGTGAACTCCGGGAGTTGGTGATGGACAGGGAGGCCTGGCGTGCTACGATTCATGGGGTTGCAAAGAGTTGGACACGACTGAGCGACTGAAGTGAACTGAACTGAAAGTGATAGATGGAATTGTTTGTTAATCAGCTGACTGTAAAATCAAGAGGTTATCCTGGATTATTCTGGTGAGCCCTGATGACAAAGTTCCTTCAAACATGGAAGGAGGAGACAGGAGACTTAGTGTCAGCGTGGAAGGAAGGGAGACTCAGGCAGCCATCACTGGCTTTGAAGGCAGACGAGGGCCCAGAGCCAAGGAATGCGGGCAGGCTCTAAGAGCTGCAAAGAGCAAGAAAGTGGATCCTCCTTCAGAGTCTCCAGAAAGGACCAGCCCAGCCAACACAGTGATGTAATCCTGGTGAGATCCATGTTGGAATCCTAACTTTGAGAACTCTGAGATAATAAATCTGAGTTGGTTTAAGCCACCAAGTCTGCGGTGATTTATTAAGCAGCCATAGGAAGCTGGAGCAGCACTCTTCAGCTTCCAAGGGCCAAGCTCTGCCTATCCACACTTATGCTCCCTTCATCTAGGAAAATAACTCTTCCCATCCCAGCAGCAAGTGCTTAGCCAGCTGGCCATGCTGCCGCACCTTCTGCTTTATGGTTGTGCCCCTTGAGACACAAAACAAAAAGAAATTCAGAGGAAGGGGGCTGTCAGCTCGAAGCTCAGAGCTCCACTTTGGGGTTTAAGCTCATCGGTGTCTGACCAGCAGATCAAGTGATTCTGAGAAATGCCATCCCTTGGCCACACCCTCGCTCCTCTTGGCTCTTGTCCTGCACTCTGCCTGCCTTGATAGCTGCGCATCAGCATATATTCTCCAAAGGAGGAAACGGTCCATTAGCACCAGTTCCTAACTTATTTCAGAAGCCCTTCTCCTCCACAGATTCTAAGCTGAAAAATCTTTACATGTTTTTAGGTGCGGGCAGCAGACGTGGATATGGCAGATGATCTTAAACAAGGTGATTGCTTAGCCAATGTCTAGTGCATCCTCTCTGTCAACAAATCCCAAGAGGAGACCAAGCTCCACGTGAGTCTCTCTGGGAAACAGATTATTGTTTTATGAGACTCCTGTTGCAAGTCCCAGGGAACTCGAACACCAGTCTTGGGAAGCCTCTTCAGTGGAATGTAACGAATGTGCAAAGCTCTGGCCTGAAAGCCATGCTCATGGTCCGGTGCTCACTCAACAGTGCCGATAGCAGACCCAGCCTCAACTAGCGCTGGATGGGCCCCGACAGCGCAGCAGACGCCGTGCTAGGAGCAGTCGCCTCATCAGTTCTCGCAACAGCTGTCACTTCACAAAGAAGAAAACGGTGGCTCACGCGGCTGCACGTCCGCCGGCTCACTCAGGTGGTAGCAGAGCCAGGTTTGGAAACTTCAGCCTTTCAGTGTGGATTGACTGCTCTTTGCACTCTGCATGGTCCCAGCCTCCCAGCACTTAGGCTAGGGGACGGCGGAGCGCAGCAGGAAGCCAGCGCCCCAGCACTGCTCCGTGGCCAGCGTCCCGGGTCCTGCTTCCTGCCAGGCCCCCGGCGCGTGGCCTCCTGTCGAGGCCATGCAGAGTAGGAGGGGGCTGGTTCACACCACGGAGAAGGAAACCCAGCTGCAGCAGCCTCGGAGCAGAAAACGTGGAAAGGGGAAGAATGTGGGATTTTCAAAAGGGAGTCTGGTACTCCGAGTACAACCCCACAGAGACAGTCACATGAGTGTTTTTCATTATGGAAACATTATCTAAATAATTCAGCATTCAAGAACCAGAGGGGACCTAGACATCATCCGGTTCTAGTCCTCACTTCAAAGATGAGGAAACTAGGGGTAAGAAATATGAAGGTTCCTGGCCAAACTCTTACATGAAGCAATCATGCAGGTTGAATTATAGCTTCTCATGAGTTAGAACAGTGGTTTTATTTATGCACATTATCTCTCCTAGAGAATGGTCATTTAAAATAATAGCACTTTATAATATGGCTATATAATTTTCACATATTTTCATGGAAAAAAATGCCATTTCGTCACAGTAACACATCCTGTTAAAATGACTAAAAAATGTAAGAGCGCTCTAGCGCATTTTTCAGCCTTTTAGTTTAAGACCCAGAGGAGCAAAGGAAAAAGCAAACAGATATGATTTGTCTGCATGAGTGGATCTTTTGATTGTGGCTTTTCTTCAAATAAAACAATTAGGGTAAAATAATGAGTCATATACTTAAAGAGATATTTTTATCTTTCATTGAAATATAAATCATTCCTGTTAATCATGATAAAATACCAACTGAGGAAAGCATGAAAATGTTTTTGTTTCCAAAGCAGTAGAATGACCATTAACTTTATCCCCGATGCACAGACGTGTTACATGTGAATGAACCGTGAGAAAGAAAAGCCATAATAAAGACGGACAGTCAGTCCTGGAACAGCGTCTAGGCAGCTCAGAGCAGCCAGCCATATTCTCAAGTTGACTACTGATCCTGAGAAGGACTCTGATGCTTTCTGATAAGAAGCANGTGTGTGCACGTGAGTGAAGATATTGTCTGCATGTTCGTACATGATTGCGAACCTGGGAAGGACTCATCTAACTTGAAAGACGAAATAGAAAGCATGCTAATGTTTGCAAAATGAGTCCTGAGGATTTGGAGCCTCAGTGATCTAGCCCCTCCCTAGAAGGGGAATCAGGAGTGATAGTTGAGAGCTGAAATTTGATTCCGAGTCAGTCTGTAAGCTAGTAATTTGTCCTCTGCTATTTACAGAAACTGTGTACTTTTTTTTCACAGCTCCTTCAACATCCTGGTGAGGCTGCTGTTGTTTTCCATCTCATACAGGGAACAAACTCAAAATGGAATGCTGAAGGGTGCAACTATGTTAAAGAAAAGGGGGGTGGGAAGTGATGGCTGGATCTCCATGCTGGGAAGTCTTAGCAGTGCCAGGCTGAGTTCTAAGTCTGGGTGAAACGGAGACCTACTTGGCAAGAACCTGTCTTAGTGGTGCCAGCACAGGAGGGCAAAACCTGCAAGCAGAAAGCAGACAAGTTCTCTGGGCAGTTCAGTTCACTTCTTTGATTTTTTTTTTTTTGTTTTTTGGCTGGCTCTGTTTGCTTGGCTCAAAATTTTGTTTTTATTTTGGCATCACTAACTTCTTAGGGATCTTGAGATGATTCTAAATTTAACAGTATAGTTTAAGATGTTTAAAGTTTAGTGCAGAGAAAACACTAGAAATCTCCATAAATATGGACAAGAGGCGTTCTTCATCCATCAGAAAGGGAAAGCAGATTGTGCCTGTATGTAGACCTGTAGTCCCTGCAAACATTTCTTGCCACGCTCACCACAGAGTTACAGGCTACAGCTGATGATCACCCAAACCAGAAAGCGTACCACAGCATCTTTATTGGGATAGTAGCAATGTAAGCAGTTTGGAAAGGAAATATCAGAAAAATACTAATAAAAACTAATCCAAGTGGTCATCTTTTAATAACAATAAACCATGGCATTCTGAATTTGCACCATGGTGGGAATAATGGGAATGCATTTCCTATTAAAAATGTCTAAAAGAGCTAAGTATATTATAAAAACACTAATAAAAGATATTTTAGAGAGTCACATTAATTTCATTAAAAAATAGCCTATAATAAACTCACTGATAGAGATAAAGAGAGTCACTTCATAATGATAAAAGTATTAGTTCACCAGGAATATATAACAATTTAAATTTGTATTAACTTATTAATGCCATTTCATATTTTTAAACCCCAAAGTGACAGAATTTTAAGAGGAAATATTCAGGAGAAACGTTCAAGTCTACTCTTTAACTGAGAGATATTTTTAACACCCCTCAAAGAAACCAAAAGATCAAGCAGACAAAATAAATTGTAAGAAAGTAGAAAAAATTTTAAAATATAGCTAATAATCTGGAAATAATCAACACTTGCCATTTCCACTCAGCAGATAGAGACGGCTCACTGTTTCCAGAACAGTCAAGTGCAGAATCAGCCACAGGCTGGCCCGTCGCTTGCGGGCTCTCTGTGCTTTGGGCTTGCTCTTGAACTCTGAGTCTCCATTTCCTCACCTTTGGAATGATGCCAATAGCGGTTATCTGATGAGATTATCGGGAGGATTGCTTTGAGCAATGTGTGTCAAGCACCTACTGAGGAAATAGCATCTGTACATCAGCCTAGTACTGCCTTCTCCCGAGTTCCAAAGAGGAGACCTTTCCTAAAGCCGTTCTAATGTAGCGAGGATTTGTAAAACGACCTTATGTTCAATTTGTCCCTAATTTTAAAGGCTTTATACAATTTTCATTTTTTTTTTCTCTGCTTCTCGCCTATGCTTTACAGTCCAACATTTAATATCAAATATACTTAATTCCAAAAGGTTCTGCTCCTGGTGCTTCAATCATTGCCATTTTCCCATTCTGGACTTTCCACAGTTGTATTCTATTTTCTGAGCATAATAATGTCAGTTGCTGCTGGATGATGAGTGAGGTAAGGTTTTCGAGTAGTTCTAAAATTCGGAAGAAGCCGTTTTATTCAGAGATCATAAATCCTTCCCCGTGCATATTTTCAGTTTTTACGAATTCCCACAGTTGTCAAGTCTAGTCCAGGTGGCTTGCTCAGATGCCATCACTTTTCAAAAGCATCCGCAGCAGTCACTTAAAGTGCTCTGGCGTTTCTTTTCAGGGTGTGTATTTAACTTAGCCAGAATATCAACTCCTAGGAAGGCCCGCAGTTAACTTCCCGCCCCATTATTCCTCCACAATTCTTAGCAAGCGTTAAACATGGTCAGTGCTCAATCAATATCTGTTGATCAGATGCTTACCAGATGAGAGAAAGATCAAGGAAGGGGAAGGGGTGAGCGAGAGCAAGAAGGTGGTATATGAAGGAGGCAGGCTGAAACAGACTTCAAAGGCTGACTGTTTCGGGAAGTCCTGCGGGTGCAGCGAGTGGCGGAGTGCGGACGGGGCGAGGCTGCGCGCAGGCCCTTGATGCCGTTGAGAAGGTACAGTACAACCAGAGCTGCGAGCAGGCTGATTTCACTTTTCATTAGTGGTGGCACAGACTATAAAATATTTATGTCCATATTCTAAATATGTATTCCTGGAGTAAATAATTTATTGTTCAGGTTATAAATTATTTACTTAGTTATTCTAAATATATATATACTATTTGCATTTTGCTGAAAGTAAAACGGGTAGACTGATGGTCTTTAAGGGGTCCTAAAAGAAAAAATAAAATAAATAAATCAAGACTTAAGCTACAAGAGGGAGTATTCTGTTAAAGAGAAAGAGAGAGAAGAAGATAGCCCCCAATATATTGCCTTTTGTAGAAAATATTGATTTTATCTGATAACCCCAGTGCCCGATGTGAATTTTGTGGATTTTGTTTGAAATTTTTGAGCTGGGCTCCTGGATTAGAAAATTCGATATCACAAAAACTTTGTTTTAAATTCCTTCAATTCCTTAAGGCTTACCGTGACTTCAAAGCAATAGGTAAGATCCTGTCCTGGTTGGGCTGGGTGCACCACCTCACGAGCTTTGGGGCTGGTTCATTCATTGGAATCACTCTGCCAAAGATTTCAGATCCCCAGCAATGACTCGGAGAAACGCTTCTTCTTGAATAACTTGCTTTCTTCTTAAGCATATTATCTGTTGGTTGGACAAACAGCTCAGACTCATTCTCTTGGCAAGCAGAATTCTGAGTCAGAGTCGCTTGGGGACACATCTGTCCCCAGTATCAAGCATGGAATCATGCCTTCTTGCCTCCCACACGCAGGCCTGAACGTACGCTCAGTGTGACCAGTGGGAGGTACAGTCTACGGAGATTAAGGGTGTGGATCTGCTGCGTAAGATTCTCATCTCAATCCTTGAGACAAAGCCTGGACATTGAGTTAAAAAGGAATGAGTCCTCCCTGCGTGCTCACAGAACTTACTTCACACGGTCTACTAACAAGACCATAGGCTCTTGAGAGCTCCCTGTTTTATCTGGTGATCTTGGGCAAGTTCATGTTTATGGGCCTCAGTTTTCTGATCTTAAAAGGGTGATAATATTGGGTTGGCTAAAACATTCATTTGAGTTTTTCCATAAGATGTTATGGAAAAACCTGACCAACTTCTTGGTCAACCCAATAATATTACATACCTTATGGGCTTGTTGTAAGGAAAGGATGAGCTCACACCAAACACTGGAGTCGTGCTTTATATATAGTAAGTGTTCGACGAAGGTCAGTTAGTATCATTGCTATTACTGATACATAAGGGTTTTCTCCATTAACTTTTGAGTTTTATTTAAAAAGCAGTTTTCCTGATTAATTTTGGTAGCTGGCTGGGTATTCATCACGTATGTGCGCTCAGTCGTGTCTGACTCTTTGTGACCCTGTGGACCGCAGCCCACCAGGCTCCTCCGTCCATGGGGCTTCCCAGGCGAGAGCACTGGAGCGGGGGGCCACGCCCTCCTCCAGGGGATCTTCCCCACCCAGGGCTCGAAACTGCATCTCTCGCATCTCCTGCATCGGCAGGCAGATTTTTTACCACTGAGCCACATGGGAACCCCAGCAGGCCATGTCATATGATCAATAATATTTATTAAATGAATGAATAAATGGGTATATATGAATAAATAACGAACAAATGAGCAAATGTCATGGGTCAGCACTCTAGCACAGTGTGAATCCTGAATAGTTAAGAAATTTTTGTCCCAAACTTGGCTGGCAATTGAAAAGATAGCATCTGATTTCCCTATGGCATAGGCTAGAAATCTGTAAAACTTGATGCCCTCGTGAAGGAGAAAATCTTGAACTTCTCGATAACCTTCTTGCATTACTTTGTTGGGTCTTGCTTACAAGCTTCCTACCGATGAACCCATATCATGGACAACAGTCCCGGGTGGCACGGTTGTGGAGAGCAGGACTCTTTCCCAGGCTTGACTGCACTCGACACTCTCCAGAACTCTGCGGCCGCTGTGGTTTCCAGTCCTTCCCTGGATTATAGTAGCATCGCTACCGGGAAATCCCCCAGGACATGGAGTCTGATGCGGGTACAGCTGGTTAGAACTTGTGGCAGTCAGTGAGGGGAAGCAGTGGCAGTCCTCCTCTCTGACCTTTCTGTAGACAGCCCAAGGCCCAGATCTGGGCGCAGCTTAATCCAGTTGCCAGCCTGTGAGCGGGCAGGGGAGGTGCTGCCTGGACCAGGGCCAGTGGAAAAACCTTTGTTACCGGGTGCAGATCATGACGGTAGGGGAGGAGGTAGCCTGTCCTGTCAACAGGCAACAGCATCCTCAATTTGAGTGTCAGAGGGGAGCACGGAAGCCCCAAAAAAAGAATCTGTCTTGTTAAGACTCAAAAGAGAGGCTTTCTAGTCCTGCTCATCTCTGCCTGGATAAGAAGGGCACTGAGAATAGTATTTACTTTAAGCTTCAATCTGCCTGAAAGTCATTCCTGGCACTTGTCCTCATCCTTTCCTGACACTCACTCTACCCTGGGCCTTGCCAAGTCAGGGTCACTCGCCTCNGCACTGAGAATAGTATTTACTTTAAGCTTCAATCTGCCTGAAAGTCATTCCTGGCACTTGTCCTCATCCTTTCCTGACACTCACTCTACCCTGGGCCTTGCCAAGTCAGGGTCACTCGCCTCACCGCTGGACTATCCCAAAGGGAAAGAGTGACGGACACAATGAAGGAGAGAGAGTGAGACCCAGGCGCGCGACGGTGGGGACCACCACTGTGTGCCACAGTCGACTGTAAAGATGACCGTCATGTCAAAATACCCTTGTCTCAATTCTTTTTATTTTTACCCATGAAGTTCCTAATAAGAATTTATGTGCTTCAATACATTATTAGTAGAAATCATGCTTTATGTCACTAAATTATTTGCCATCTATTGAGAGTTCAAAGTTCACACGGCTTTTTACTTTTTTGCTGCACCATGCAAGTTGCAGGGTCATAGTTCTCCATCCAGGGACCAAACCTGGGCTCTGGCATTGGGAATGAAGAATCCTACCTCCTGGACCGCCACAGAATTCCCTCCAAGTTCTCACAGCTTTTTTGCCACCTCTTTCTTGTTTTTCTCTAAAAAGATTTTTGATCTTTAAGAGTTAAAATGTTAATAGGGTTTTTCCTTAAGACAGAGAATGATTTTTGTGTGCTTTTGTGTACTTTCTAAATATCATACAAAGAACCTCCATCACTGGAGTAATCAGAAAAGGCTATTAAAGTCATAATGGGGTTGCAAAAGAGAAGCTCGCAGNCAAGACTGGTTCTCTATTATTGACAGAAACACGCTTCAGTTCCAGGTGCCGTGTTGCATGGCTGATCCGAGACGACAGGGACTGTAAAGATGAAGGCACATTATTGTACGTAGGCTGACTTGCCTGAGTGACTCACTCACATTCATTCTTTCCCAAAGCAGAGTGGCTTCTTTTCTCTGAGCTTGAGGCTGCCCTGAATAAGAACAGCAAGCCAGGCCAGAAACAGGAGATGCTCTGCAATTGGGCCTCTCCAGCTGTGAGCATCAGGAGACTTCCAGGGCTTTCAGCAATACCTGATATCCCCCGGGCTTGAGTCGTCTCCATGAACACCATCCAGTAGATCATGGGAAATTTCCATATAAAAACTGAAAATAGCTGCTATACCTTTCATACATGTCATGAGCACATGGAGCGTGCTTGCTATCTTTATGACACGATGATTCAGCTAAATACTTGCTGAGGATATTTGTGCTCAAAACTGTAGCTGCAACTAGGGGAGTCTGTCTACAAAAGGTAGAAAAAGTCATTCCCTTACTGTTTAGGAGTGAAAAACAGGATGAACACAGTCAGAGATTAACAGGAACAGAGTTATTGTAGTGTGACAGTGAGAACCTCAAACTGGGATCCAGACACCTGGGTGTGTCTTCAGGCTGTGCTAGGTTTTATGGGTGCTACCCACTCCAGTATTCTTTCCTGGAGAAGCCCCACGGAGAGAGGAGCCTGGCGGGCTGCAGTCCACAGGGCTGCAAAGAGTCAGACACGACTGAGCGACGAACATTCCACTTTCACTTTCGGTAAATCATGTCCCTCTCTGGACTGCGCACGCCTCATATACAAGACTAAAGTCTCACGCTGGCTGCGATGGACCACACAGAAGTGTGGCGGAGAGGAGCTACCCCTCGCCAGAGGTCGGGGCGGTGGCCGAGAGCAGCTAGCCCACACCCGAGGCCAGGGGCATTGGCCAGGAGGAGATACCCCTCGTCCAAGATAAGAAAAACCCAAATAAGATGGTAGCTGTTGTGAGAGGGCATTAGAGTGCAGACACACTGAAACCATAGTCACAGCAAACTAGCCAATCTAATCACACGGACCACAGCCTTGTCTAACTCAGTGAAACCAAGCCACGCCCACGGGGCCACCCAAGACAGGCAGGTCATGGTGGAGAGTTCTGACAGAATGTGGTCCACTGGAGAAGGGAATGGCAAGCCACTTCAATATTCTTGCCTTGAGAACCCCATGAACAGTATGAAAAGGCAAAAAGATAGGATACTGAAAGAGGAACTCCCCAGGTCAGTAGGTGCCCAATATGCTACTGGAGATCAATGGAGAAATAACTCCAGAAAGAATGAAGGGATGGAGCCGAAGCAAAAACAATACCCAGTTGTGGCTGTGACTGATGATAGAAGCAAGGTCCCATGCTGTAAAGAGCAATATTGCATAGGAACCTGGAATGTTAGGGCCATGAATCAAAGCAAATTGAAAGTGGTCAAACTGGAGATGGCAAGAGTGAACATCAACATTCTAGGAATCAGTGAACTAAAATGGACTGGAATGGGTGCATTTAACTCAGATGACCATTATATCTACTACTGCGGGCAGGAATCCCTCAGAAGAAATGGAGTAGCCATCATGGTCAACAAAAGAGTCCAAAATGCAGTACTTGGATGCAATCTCAAAAACGACAGAATGATCTGTGTTCGTCTCCAAGGCAAACCATTCACTATCACAGTAATCCAAGTCCATGCCCCAACCAATAACACTGAAGAAGCTGAAGTTGAACGGTTCTATGAAGAACTACCCTGCTTATTTAACTTCTATGCAGAGTACATAATGAGAAACGCTGGGCTGGAAGAAGCACAAGCTGGAATCAAGATTGCCTGGAGAAATATTAGTAACCTCAGATATGTAGATGACACCACCCTTATGGCAGAAAGTGAGGAGGAACTAAAAACTCTCTTGATGAAAGTGAAAAAGGAGAGTGAAACAGTTGGCTTAAAGCTCAACATTCAGAAAATGAAGATCATGGCATCTGGTCCCATCACTTCATGGGAAAGGGATGGGGAAACAGTGGAAACAATGTCAGACTTTATTTTGGGGGCTCCAAAAACACTGCAGTTGGTGACTGCAGCCATGAAATTAAAAGACGATTACTCCTTGGAAGGAAAGTTATGACCAACCTAATTAGTATATTAAAAAGCAGAGCCAGACATTACTTTGCCAACAAAATTCCATATAGTCAAGGCTATGGTTTTTCCACTGATCATGTATGGATGTGAGAGTTGGACTGTGAAGAAAGCTGAGCACCAAAGAATTGATGATTTTGAACTGCAGGGTTGGAGAAGACTCTTGAGAGTCCCTTGGACTGCAAGGAGATCCAACCAGTCCATTCTGAAGATCAGTCTGGGGTGTGCTTTGGAAGGAATGATGCTGAAGCTGAAACTCCAGTACTTTGGCCACCTCATGCGAAGAGTTGACTCACTGGAAAAGACTCTGATGCTGGGAGGGATTGGGGGCAGGAGGAGAAGGGGACGACAGAGGATGAGATGGCTGGATGGCATCACACACTCAATGGACGTGAGTCTGAGTGAACTCTGGGAGTTGGTGATGGACAGGGAGGCCTGGTGTGCTGCACTTCATGGGGTTGCAAAGAGTCAGACACGACTGAGCGACTGAACTGAACTGAAATGATGAAGAGCTACAGGACCTTTTAGAACTAACACACTCAAAAGATGTCCTTTTCATTATAGAGGACTGGAATGCAAAAGTAGGAAGTCAAGAAACACCTGGGGTAAAAGGTGCATTTGGCCTTGGAATATGGAATGAAGCAGGGCAAAGACTAATCAATTATACAGTGAAAGTGAGAAGGAGTACTTCAAGGCTGTATATTGTCACTCTGTTTATTTAACTTATAGCAGAGTATATCATGAGAAACACTGGGCTGGAAGAAGCACAAGCTGGAATCAAGATTGCTGGGAGAAATATCAATAACCTCAGATATGCAGATGACACCACCCTTATGGCAGAAAGTGAAGAGGAACTAAAAAGCCTCTTGACGAAAGTGAGAGAGGTGAGTGAAAATGTTGGCTTAAAGCTCAAGATACAGAAAATGAAAATCATGGCATCCGGTCCCATCACTTCATGGGAAATAGATGGGGAAACAGTGGAAACAGTGTCAGACTTTATTTTGGGAGGGGGCTCCAAAATCACTGCATGTGGTGACTGTAGCCATGAAATTAAAAGACGCTTACTCCTTGGAAGAAAAGTTATGACCAACCTAGATAGCATATTCAAAAGCAGAGACATTACTTTGCCAACAAAGGTCCGTCTAGTCAATGCTATGTTTTTTCCAGTAGTTACCTATGGATGTGAGATTTGGACTGTGAAGAAAGCTGAGTGCCAAAGAATTGATGGTTTTGGAATGTGGTGTTGGAGAAGACTCTTGAGAGTCCCTTGGACTGCAAGGAGATCCAACCAGCCCTTTCTGAAGGAGATCAGTCTGGGGTGTGCTTTGAAAGGAATGATGCTAAAGCTGAAACTCCAGTACTTTGGCCACCTCCTGCGAAAGTTGACTCATTGGAAAAGACTCTGATGCTGGGAGGGATTGGGGGCAGGAGGAGAAGGGGACGACTGAGGATGAGATGGCTGGATGGTGTCACTGACTCGACGGACGTGAGTCTCAGTGATCTTCAACTCAGGTGCTCCCCACTGTCTGCTGCCTGAGCTGGCAAGCTTTGAATCTGTTCCTCCCTTTCCATCTGCATCTTAGTCTGGGAAACTGCATCCTGGTCTTCAGCCTCTTCGTCGCCAGAGGTGGCTAAGTCATCTGAATCTAATTGATGAAGTGTAAGGGAAAGTTTGGTGCGGTGACCTGGGGAAGTTTCTCTTTCCTTCTTGTGCTGCTGTCCCCGCGTATTCCTCTTTTAAGCATCTACGTGGTGAGCTGGGAGCTGAGACAAGTGCCTGGCCTGGTTTCATGCTGAGCCTCTAAACCTGCTAGCAACCCTCTTCCAGACTTCCTGTTGCATGAAACAAACCAACAAAAAAGGCCCATTTCATCTTACAATGCTGAAAACTGGGTTTTATGTTACTTGTATTTTAAACTATTCCTAACGGGTACAGCACACTATGAAGTAATATGTGCATATAAAACTTCTTCATTATTTGAGGATAATTGGAGCTGAAAAAGGCCACTTGATGTGAACCTATATAGCGTGGGCATCAACATCACAGTGAATAAAGACAAAATGTTTAATTGGGATTTAATCTTGAAAAATGCAACTAAAATTGATGAATATAATTTAATTAATACTTAACATTTAGCTTATAATTGTAACTTCAGGCAATAAAACCATTGTGACTTTAAAAACAGCTTCATAGAGGTAAATTGGCATGTCACAGAATTTGCTCATTATGAATGTACACTGAGACAAATTTGAGCAAATTTACATAGCAGTATAATTATGCACATAATCCTGTTTTAAAACATTTTTCTCACCTTAAAATTTCCCTCATGCATGTTTTTAGTCGATTTATGCTCACACCGTCAGCCCCAGACACTCGCCAGTCAACTTGCTGTATCTGTACTGTACTGTGAAAGTTGCTCAGGCATGTCTGACTATTTGTGACCCCGTGGACTGCAGCCCCCAAGGCTCATCTGTCCATGGGATTCTCCAGGCAAGAACACTGGAGTGGGTTACCATGCCTTCCTCCAGGGGATCTTCCCAATCCAAAGATCAAACCCAGGTCTCCCACATTGCAGGCAGATTCTTTACCCACTGAGCCACCAGGGAAGCCCAAGGTGCTTGTCTGCTGAAGCCCAGGACAATCTGCATCTATAGACTGGCCTGTAATAGGTATGTGCATCTATAGACAGGCCTATAATGGACATGTGCATCTATAGACTGGCCTGTAATGGGCATATGTATCTATAGACGGGCCTGTAATGGGTGTATGGAATCTTAAAATATTTAGTCTTCCTAGTCTCTAAAATGGTATGCTTCCCAGTTTCTATAAATCTTCAAAATTTTCCTTCAGAAATATTTTATAGCTTTCAATGTACAGGTTTTACACTTTATTGTTAAAAACTTTCAGAAGCACTTAAACCCTTTGGATGTGATTTTGAACATAACTGTCTTAATTGAACATTCGGGTTTTTTCTAGCATACAGAAATGTAGCATCCACTCATCTTGCATTCTGGATCTTCCTGAGTTTGGTTATGGACTCTAGTCGGTTTAGGGTGAGTGCTTTAGAGTACTATGCGTACAGGACCACAGAGTTGGCAAGTAAAGACAGTTTTACTTCTTCCCTTTCTAGACGTATGCCTATAATGCAGTATTTGACCTCACCTCTGAAAGTTCCCCCAGTGTCATCTCTGTCTGTTCTGCTCTCCGTTCATTGCTTCCTGACTCACGGACCTTTCCTTCTGTAAAGCTCGTCTCCTCTCAGTTCTGTCTTAGGACATTTGCACCTGGTGTCCCTTTTTCCTCAGCATTCTCCACGCAGATCTTCCACGGCTGCCTCCTTCCACCATTTTCATCCTTCAGATCTCAAATCAGAAACCACCACTGCAAAGTGAACGTCCCTGGTCATCCTGGGGGGTCTGGCATCACCGTAACTATTCTATGTCATTCTGCAAGCTATTTTCTTCAGAACGCTTGCAACCCCAGAAGAGTCTTCTCTTCCTGCTTATTCACGCCGCTTCCCAGCTCTCAGCTTGAATGCCATTTCCCTGAAGGCAGTGGCCTTACCTGCGCTTTCCTCCGCTCAGTCCCAGTGCCCGCCTCGTATTAGGCGTATTTCTTTCTCCTTTTCCTTTTGCTGAATGGTTGACAGAAGAAAAAAGAAAAATTAAAAGCATGCAAACAAAAACCATTCAAAAGACTGACTTTCATACAGTAGTTCCTGCTGAAAAATGGACTGAAATTATCACGGGGATTAACTATCCTAAAGGGAAGAAAGGGCACTGAACAAAAGGAAGCTGGCGTGTTTTGTTTACGCGTTGGAGCTTTGAAACAGTACCGGCCATAGTGATTCTGTGCGTTCATGCACGGGCCTGGGACCACTCGTCACACACACCTTGGAGTCTGAGGGAGGGCTATTCAGTTCCATCTGTGCAGATGCTTTCTGTGAGTTAGAGAACTGAGAGTGCAGGCTCTCCGTCTGAAAGTCTCTGTGACGCTCAGCCCGGCTCGTGGCGCGCGGGCCCGTGGCTGGAGCTTGGCTTTCCCCCTCTTTCCCTGTCATCTCGGGTCTGCTCAGCCCGGACCGTCGTGGGGTGAGACGCTGCAGTGCCAGTGGCGTGGACTCAGAGCCGCGGGAAGCACTCCGGGACAGGGTAGCGCTCACCCCTGGGCCTCCAGATCATTCACTAGTTTCCTTGGTGTCATTCTCTTGACAAGAAGCTCTGGGAATTCAGCGCACTTTTCCCCTTCAGCTAGACGCCGCCGAGTATCTGACTCTCTGGATGTGTCAGGAAGGCTCTGTAATTAAATGTTTCAGCATTTCTGTTTGTCAGGGTGATATAAAATAAGGGAGGAAAATGTTTGCTTTGTGAAGCTCTGCCATAAAACCTTCAGGAAGGATTATACATCATCAGGCCTTTGACTCACAAAGGAAAATGCTCTGAACGACAAAACATCTTTAGTGTCAATTTTCAACTAGGAGAAAATTGAATGAAATGAAGTTTGACATATGGAACAGTTTTCATAAGTTGTTTCAAATATAAGTCACAAGAAAGGTCACTTTGAGGATATGGTAGAAGATCAGATGAGATGCTCTTAATAACTTGAATAGAGCCCAGAGATGACTTACTTCTCTGTGCCAGCGGGCCACACCGTGGACTATGCTCAGTCAAGGAAGAACTGGGTTCATTAAACATTCGTGATTGCAGAGGGCTTCTATAGAAAGGGAGGCTAAAACTAGCTTGGAAAACACGAGGGCAGACTGTCTCTACCTCCATTTGTCTAAGCCCATCCCTGGAAAACAGTCCTTTCACCAAATTCTCCCTCACCAGCACTATCATGGATACAGCTAAAAGCACAGTGAAATATGACCACCACAACTGCATTCCATCATATTAGAAACTCAGCCCATACAATCAACACTGCCATGCTGTGATGAAACACAGTTTCACACGAAACAAACACTCTAAGGGTGTATTTCTCAGAAACTTTGGTTGTATGTGCATTTTGGGTGTTGATAAATATATATGATTAAGATACAATCTCATCAAGTAGTCATAATTGGCTAATATTGGTTCTAGATTCAGTATGCAGCATGGAAAGTTCATTTCAGATTCATTCTTTAAGGGAGTTAGGATTTTCCAAGCCACAGTTTCCAAACAGTGTGCTTCTTTGTGCAGTTATAGGTTAAACTAATTCATTTTATTCCTCATCGCCTCCTCCTCGATTCACAATCTCCAGTTTCCTGATACTCACAATAATATGTGGATTTGTTTCTGTTGTCTGACAGTTGATGAAGCATTAAATAGAAAGAGATGACAAAGCCGCCAGAACAGTAGCTCTCACTCCTGACTCACAACCTCAGCAAAAGCAAAATATGAGTAAATCAGTCTTCCCTTGGAGAGGGGTGGCTAGGAGCTAGCAAGGCAAAATCCCTCCTCATATGAAAACAAAAGGGGGCTTTCCATTTTCTGCTTGTCAGCGCGCCACTGTCCCTGACCTCAGGCCTGGGCATTAGTGCAGGCGCGGCAGGAACTGCTTTCTGACTGATGTTGAGACCTGACAGCAGCCACGACAAGCTTCAAGGACTACAGTAGCCAGAGCTGCAGTCACAGAAAGAGCCAGGCCACCGCCCAGAAGGAGCTGAGAGCATCATCCCCCCGACCTTGAGCCTCAGCCGCTCAGCATATTCCCTGTAGCCTGGTTAGAGCTAGCCCAGATAACACGAAAAGCCCCTTAAGCGAGCCTGCACACGCAAAATTTAGCCAATTAATAGATGCCAAGAACCCCTTGCAACCAGTCTGCCCTTGCCAACTCCCTGTCTTTGCTCTAAGTCTGTAAATACTCCTGTAATTCTGGGCTCAGGGCCCTCTGCCTCACTCCACTGTGCTGGATGTGACAGAGTGCCCTAACTCGAGTTAGCAATAAACTCCCTCCTTGCCTTTGCACTGCCGTGGTGGACCTGTTCTCTCAGTCTATTCGGAGACTTGGGCTCGGAGCGTAACACTGATAGCACGCCAAGCCGAGAGTCAGGGAGGAAACTGGGCCTTCCGGTGGGAGCGGCCTGCCACCGTGGCTAGCAGCAGCAAACAGGGGCGGATTCGGAGCGGGACTGGACTCCTGTCTGCCACCCAGTTCCGTGCCCAGGCCAGTCCTGCCTGAGCGCCGGTAGCGCTTCCAGCTCCCTCGCGACCCGGATGCCCAGCCGTGGCGGACTGAAGGCACCAGGCCCTTAGGTACAAGCCACGCTGATCGATTTTACTTGGAAAAGAGAAAGCACACANTGCCCAGGCCAGTCCTGCCTGAGCGCCGGTAGCGCTTCCAGCTCCCTCGCGACCGGATGCCCAGCCGTGGCGGACTGAAGGCACCAGGCCCTTCGGTACAAGCCACGCTGATCGATTTTACTTGGAAAAGAGAAAGCACACATTTTGCACAGCATGGCACAAGGTGCCCTGTTAACAGAGCTGCTGGTAGGGAGGCCAGAGCAGTTCCTGCGGGTTTCTCTTCCAAGAAGCTTTCCCTCGTTTGACGGGGTCTGCCTGCTGCGAGGAATTTGCACGGAGTGGACGGGGAGGCAGCGGCCATTTGTCTGCTGGTCGTCCAGGTGGCTCACGTGGACAGGGCGTAACACCCAGATCACCCTGCCTGGGGCACCCCTCGAGGCAGGCAGGGTGCTGGACACCAGCTCTGCTGTGCCTGTAAAGCCCAAATG
>SJYW01006328.1:0-11325 GCA_006410735.1 Raphicerus campestris | reverse complement strand
TCATATTTACATATATACCCAATAACTCAGTATCTTAACTTTTGCTCTGAGTCCCCATATGTCTTTTAAAGAATTAAAGATAAAAAAAGAAAGTGCTGTGGTTTTATATTTATCAACCTATTTATCATTTCCTATGTACTTTATTTCTTCGTGTAGATCTAAGTTACTGTCTGTGTTCTTTCCCTCCAGTCTAAAAAACTTGCTTTGGAAAATTTAAAGCAGGCATGCTAGATTTTTTGGATATATAATTGTTGGTGGACAATTTCATCAATTTGAACATGNCTAAGTTACTGTCTGTGTTCTTTCCCTCCAGTCTAAAAAACTTGCTTTGGAAAATTTAAAGCAGGCATGCTAGATTTTTTGGATATATAATTGTTGGTGGACAATTTCATCAATTTGAACATGTCACCCTAATGTTTTCCAGATTCTTTTTTTCTGATGACAGGTCAATCATCAATTGTACTTCTACTCCCTTGCATGTAAGGTCTTATTCTTTTCTAGCTGCTTTCAAGATTTTTCTTGATCATTGACTTTTCTCTCCCTTCTCTGCTTCTGGAACATAAGTTGCACATATATTGGGCTGCTGGATATTGTCCCACAGCCTTCTAAGTCTCTCTGCTCAGTTTTTGTAAATAATAATAATAAATAAATGTTCCTCTGTTATACTAAATAATTTTTATTGATCTAATTTCAAGCTTACTATTTTTTCCTCCCACTCCCAAATTCTGCTGAGACTATATGTCAATTTTTCCTTTTAGTTAATGCAATTTTCAGCTTCAGAATATCTTTTTTTTGCTTCAGTTTCCCTCTTGATTTCCCCCAATTCTTCACTCACTTTTTCTAATTATTTAATCATGTGCCTTTTAATTTTTGAACACACTTATGCTAGCAGTTTTGAATCTGTTATCTTCTAAATACAACTTCTGGACCCACTCAAACTCAATTTCTATTAATTGCATTTTCCCCCTACATGGAGGTCATTCTTCCCTGTTTCTTGGCAGGTCTAGTGTTTTTAAAGTTGAAAACTAAGACTGTATATATACAATCTGTTGGGTTCTTCTGAGGTTTGTTTTTTATTACTGTTTTGCTGTTGTTTTCTTGTTTTCTACTGTGTTCCATTGATGTTACTATAATAGGGAATTACCTACTCCAGATTCAAAATGCAAATTCTGTCTACCTTGAATTTTACAAATCTCTGCTTAATTTTTACAACTTCCCAGTGCTACATTTCATAGCCTGGAACCCTGAGAGTGTCCCCTACATCTGCACAGCTCAGCAGGCAACCAATATTTGAGCAGAGTATATACACAGATTTGGGGACTTATTCTAGGGTCACCTTGCTTTGGGAAATTCTCCCCTTAAGTTTTAACTGCTCCTCCAGCTTCAAAATCTGTTCTCTGATACCTCAAACCTATAAGGCTTCAGCTGTCTACCACCAAGCTGGACATTGTTTTGGAAATCTATTCAGTTAAAATATCTGTGGACAGTGACTGCAGCCCTGAAATTAAAAGATACTTGCTCCTTAGAAGAAAAGCTATGACAATCCTAGACAGCATATTAAAAAAGAGAGCCATCACTTTGCTGACAATGGTCAGTATAGTCAAAGCTATGGTTTATACAGTAGTCATGTACACATGTGAGAGTAACTGATGCTTTCAAATTCTGGTACTGGAGAAGACTCTTGAGAGTCCCTTGGACTGTAAGGAGATCAAACCAGTCAATCCTAAAGGAAGTCAACCCTGAATATTCTTTGGAAGGACTGATGTTGAAGCTGAAACTTCAATACTTTGGTGACCTGATGCAAGGAGTCGACTCATTGGAAAAGACCCTAATGCTGGGAAAGATTGAAGGCAGGAGCAGAAGGGGGAAAGAGAGGATGAGATGGTTGGACGGCATCACCAAGTCAATGAACATGAAATTTGAGCAAACTCTGGGAGATAATGAAGGACAGTGAAGCCTGGCAGGCAACAGTCCATGAGGTTGCAAAGAGTCAGACATGACTGAGCAACTGAACAACAAAAATACCAGCAAACTCACAAATCCCATCCACAGGAGTTCTAATTTTCAAGGCCAATTTTCTCCCTGGTCTCTACCTCTTTGGGGATAATCCCACTAGATCCTTCCCCAAAGATATATAAGTTAGCTGTCAGTCAGACATTTAGGTAAGTTATTCTCAGTCTGAGGTCTTTTGCATTCTGTAGCTCTCTCAGATCATTCTCTTAAACTTCCAGAAATCCTTCCAGCCCTGAGCTGTTTTGTTTTCTTTCTACACCTACAGAAAGTAGGTAGTTTTCTGCTGTTGTATATAGCAACTGAGGAGAACCTACAGGAAAAATAGCTACAGATTCTGTTCTTACCCTCTATGGATAGTTTTTCAAGAGTAAAACCGCCTGCAGATTCTAATTTTAGATGCTTTCTAGTGCCTTTATGTTTTTTCATATTTTATACAGACTTTACAATGGCTACCTATCCCCAGAGTTTGCGTTAATATTTAATTCTATCCCAGGTGGTGCTAGTGGTAAATAACCTGCCTGCAGGAAATGCAGGAGACATGGGTTCAACCCCTGGGTTGGGAAGATTCCCTGGAGGAGTCCATGGTAACCCACTCCAGTATTATTGTCTGGAGAATCCCATGGACAGAGGAGCTTGGTGGGATACAGTCTCCGGGGCTGCAAAGAGTCAGACATGACTGAAGCAACTTAGCACACACACAAGCCAATACTCTTTTAATTCAGTTTTAAACATTGACCTTTTAAAAAGAGTTGTTATTGCTTATCATCAGAGACAAAACATGTTTATTGCAGTAAATTTAGAAAATATAAGTGTGCAAAGAAATAAAAAGGAAAATTACTTGTAACTATCTCCAGGTAATCATTGATAGTATTTTGCAATGGGATTATCATTCCTCTAATGGGATTATTGTATAGGATAACTGATTTTCAACCATTGAAATTCCTTAAAGGTGTGCAAAAGTCATTTGTAAGAATGACTTACATGTTATATCTAACCTAGAGATATTTTTTAAAGTAATAAGAAAAAAATTATAAGAAATTAGATGCCAAAAAAAAGTGACAGCCTAAGCAAAATGGTAATATACTCTGAAAGAAATATATTACAAAGGTCTCCAAAATCTGGGAGAAGAGGGATAATCAGTTTTATGCATTTAGGCAATTTCACATGTGTCTGGAAGTTTATGGGACAAATCAGGGCTGTATTTATAGATTTGAGTTATCAGTAGCTAGATAATACTGGATAAAGAGACCAAATCCTGATGACCTTTGCAGGACATGTGAAATAAGTTTGTCTGTATTCTGAGAGCATTGGAAGTCACTGAGAGATTTTATACAAGAAGATAACATTGTAGGGCTTGCCATTTGAAAAGCTCAATAACTACACTGCAAAAAACTGATTGGAGGAAAGAGAAAAGATATGTAAGAAGATGAGTTTAATGGCTGTTTCAGTAGTTCAGATGAAAATGATGGTAATGTGGACTACAATGATTTGGGTGAAAGAAATAGGAAGATTTATAAGATATTAAAGACGTAAAATCAAGAGGCTTTGGATGGATTTTATATTCAGGATAAAAAAATAGTTTCTTCTGGCCTGAGTAACATAAAGACACCATTCACTAAACTATGGAACTTGCACATCATACATTTATTAATTTTTCATTCATATCTCCTTNGATAAAAGGCCACATTGAGATGGGTAAGAGGGGCAGAGACACAGGCTACTCAGAATCCAGACCCCCAGTGGAGTGAAGATGTGTATAAGAGACAGCTATGGAACTTGCACACCATACATTTATTAATTTTTCATTCCTATCTCCTTGTAATGTAATCCTCAAGTGAAATACTCTTTAGAATTTTAAAACCTTTGATTTCAAAAAATAACATGAATATTCTGATTAGATACATAAGACAAAGGCATTCCAGTTGTCTGGTACAAATATATTACCATTCAAATCATGATTATAAAGAATCATGCTAACATTGTCACACTTGTCTCACCTCAAATTTTCCCATCCTAACTTGTGATTTCAGCTCCAGGTAAACAACTCAGCCCACTTATGGGTCTTATTCTTTCCACAAATTTTAAAACTCAGCTTCTCTTGTCACCAAATGGACACTTTCCTTTAGGTCATCTTTATTGCTGTTCCTATAGCCCATCCACCTTAACAGCATTCATGTATTATTAGATGAACTATTACACAAAATAATAATCTACTGTTACTCAGAGAAATTTTAAATAGTTCTAGCATTTAAATAATCATAATAAACACAGAATATAAATAATATTTAGCATAAAGACCCTGGGCAAAAACATTTATTTTCTTTTAAAATGATGATAACATTGTGTGACTGTTGGCTTTGTATTATATTGACTTAATATCTAATTTTTTTCATTTGTTTAGGAAAAAAATAATTCATTATGATAGTGTTAGGTAGGAAGTTAGGCGTGAGCAACAAGGGGTGGCCTAATGGAAAAGGACACAAGCTGATCTCTAAACCCAGACATGCCCAGGAGAGCACACAGTGGATGCACACTAACCCCAGGGGCTTCCTCAAGTAACCTTACACAGCCTTAGGAGCCCATTCTGCTAAGTCACTTCAGTCGTGTCCGACTCTGTGTGACCCCATAGATGGCAGCCCACCAGACTCCCCCGTGTCTGGGATTCTCAAGGCAAGAACACTGGAGTGAGTTGCCATTTCCTTCTCCAATGCATGAGAGTGAAAAGTAAAGTGAAGTTGCTCAGTCGTGTCCGACTCCTAGCGACCCCATCGACTGTAGCCCACCAGGGTCCTCCATCCATGGGCTTTTCCAGGCAAGCGTACTGGAGTGGGGTGCCATTGCCTTTTCCAGGACTACATCCTACTTATCAGCTATATTTTACTCTATGATATATCTCACTCCTATGAAATTTAGAGCAAATGTAGAAGAAACATTAGCCGTAACTTAAAACTGTTTAAGCCATTACATGCAAAATACTAAGTGAGGAGCCTTGGAAGGTACAAAGTTAAATGAAAATCAACCTAGTTTTTATGAATTTTAGAAGAAATAAAATATGCACCAAAGTAACTCTGTAGAGTAATTTCAGATAGCACTTAGCTGATATACTGTGTTTATTTTATTCATTCATCAACAGTTGCTCTTTGAGCTCTTTCTATATCACAGAATCTGTTGAATCAGTTGAACTTGACTTCCATGATCTCTTTACTTGAGAGATTTAGAAGTTTCTAGGAAATGGTTTATACCGTAAGTACAGGGAGAATATTTTTTAAAGTTCTGTCAATTTACAGGCAGAGAATAAAGGGACTAAGTCCCATTTCTTAAGAAGAAAACATGAAGAAAAAGGAGACAGACAGAGAAGGAAGAAAGGAAGGAGGGAGGGATGGAGGAAAAAGAGAAGAAAGAAGGGAGAAAAGTAAGAATGGAAAGAGGGAAGGAAGAAAAGAAAGAAAGAAAAAAGGAAATGGAAACAGAAAATTAAGTACAGTCAAATTATTCTGGATATATGTAAGAGTAGAAGGCTTGTTCTTGCTCCCCTACAAAAGAATAAAACATAGAAAAGGGAGAGAGTCTCTCTCTCCTCACTTCTCCATGGACCATTGAGCAGTTTTGGTTCCATGGAAAATTCACTTTTATCAGTTGTGGCACCTAATTGGAGATGAAAAACACGGTGACATTGCCTGATAGCTATCTTTGATGCCCAGTGAAATAGAACAGCAAGGCATGACATAGACATGACACTTGCAGTATGTGTTGACACCCAAGGATGCAATCAACAGCAGCACCTGTAAGCACTGTGGTACCCAAGAGAAACAAAAATGCTTCTGAGATGACTAACCGGTCTCAGAAGATACTGTATAATTCAGTAAAGCAACAACTTTGCCCACTAAAACATGTGGTCATTCAACCAGCTTACTGATGGAAATATCTGAAGCATTCATCAGGAACTCCAAGATATATTTGGAGATACGAGACTTGAAACATGAGCAAAGTGAAATCTTGATTATAATCATTAGTACAAGCTCACTGTAAGACATGAAGAAATAGATGGTCCCAATAGACTTTATAAGAGAAAAGCAGAAGGGAGAGAAATTCATCCTAATTCTCAACCAATATCTTGAGAAAGGTGTTTGTTTGTTGAGCTTGCTATTAGCAAAGAAGCCACCATTCCTTGGTACCAGGGCTAAAAGGGAATAAAATGATGACAATAAAAATGATGCCGGAACTCCTCTTGGGTCACGGTAAGCATATGTATGGGCTTTCATCTCTACTGCTTATCCAGGGAGAGCTGAGGATTCGAATCAATCTCATACAAGAACCTGAAACAACAGGTTCTTGTTGAAAGAGTAAGTCTTACACCAGAAAGAGTAAGTCTGCTTGGTGAATTTGGCAGTTCTTTTATGTTGATTCTCTCTTTTCCTGTCACAGTTGCAAGCCTGTGATTCACTAATCCATCTCTCCTAAATAGCACTTATTGCTCAATATCCCAAGAACAACTATATTTCTTAATGTAACAAAGTAGAATAATAGCAAGAAAGATGAGAACATTTATCTTTGCTTTTGTAAAAACATGAGTAGTATGTAAATGTGCTAAAACTTGATCTTCTCTCTTCACTTATCAATGTAAGTAATTATAAAATCAGTATTTTAAAACTCACCTAGGCAGTTATAACACTTCAGGATAAGCTCCATGAGGACAAGAGTTTTTGTCTGCTCTGTTCACTGCTACATCACTAGGGCCTAAATTGCGTTTGACATGGGTTAGATGTTCAATTTTTAATGTGACTAAGCTCAAGATAAAATATAATAAGTGCTACTGATTTTTAGAATGAGGATGGTTTACTTTGAGTATCTGGAGAAAACAGTTGAAAACATTTCAGGTTTAGGGAGACAGACATATTTAAGATAAATCATAAAATGTCCAGATCAAAATGGCAGAGTATGAAAATCCTAAGGTCGCCTCCCATGGAACATGCCAAACCTGTAACTACATACAGAACAACTGTCTTTGAGAACAAACTGAATACCAGCAGAACATTCTACAACTAAAAATATAAATAAAAGGCCACATTGAGATGGGTAAGAGGGGCAGAGACACAGGCTACTCAGAATCCAGACCCCCAGTGGAGTGATTCACAATCAAAAGAGAGATCACAATTGCAGCCAAGTCCTCTCTGAGAAGCAAGGGGTCCAAGCCCCAAGCTTAGGGAACCTGCACTTGGAAGACAAATCCCCATAATGTCTGGCTTTGGAAACCAATGAGGCTTATGTCTGGGACAGCTGAAGAGCTGTGGGTACTAAGAGTACTAAGACTGTACTCTTGAAGAATCATGCATAAACTCACCAACTCTAAGTCCCAGTGCACAGGCAGCAAGTTGGGTCAAACAAGGAGACTGATTAACTAATTTCAGGTCACATGCTGAAGAGGCAGGGATCTGGTAGAACTTTATCCAGGGACGAAAGGGCTGAAGGATTTCTCTTAAGTGTCTTTATTCTTCTTATATCTAGCTAACACAATGTACCTTGCTCTGATAAGGTGCTGAGCACCAACTTCACTCAACCTACCAACCAATGGTAGACATTAATGGATATATCATCTAGAGAGAAAATCAAAAAGGATACATCAGCCTTTAATGACATATTATAGCACACTGAATAAATATACACAATATCCCACCCCCAAACAGCAGAACATGCATTTTTTTCAAGTGAACATGTAGCACTGTCCAGAATAGATCATATGATACACAGAAAAGAAGTCTCCATAAATTTAACAAAAGTGAAATAATATCTAGCATTTCTTTGTGACCACAAGAGTATGAAACTAGAAATTAATTATAGGAAGAAAACTGGGGAAAACAGAAACATAGGAAGGTTAATTCTAAACAACCAATATGTCAATGAAAATCAAAGAGGAAATAAAAAAATATTTATTTATTTCAAAACCCATGCGACAGAGTAAAAGGAGCTCTAATAGAAAATCTTATAATGATACAGGCCTACCTCAGGAAACAAGAAAAATTTTAAATAAGCAATCTTAAACCTAAACCTAAGCCAGTCTCTCCCCTCAGGAAGCTTGCGCAAGGCTCTTCATAAATCAGAGAGCAGTAAGAAGCAAGAACTACCACCCCACAGCCTCCAGAACAAAAACCACAATTACAGAAAGCTAAGCAAAATTATCACATGGATCACAGCCTTACTCAGTGAAGCCACGAGCCATGCCATGCAGGGCCACTAAGAAGGATGGGTCATGGTGGAGACTTCTGACAAAACCTGGTCCACTGGAGAAGGGAATGGCAAACCACTCCAGTATTTTTGCCTTGAGAACCCCATGAACACTACGAAATGGCAAAAAGATATAACACCAGAAGATGATACCCTCAGGTAGGTAGGTGTCCAATATGCTACTGGGGAAAAGAAATAGCTCTAGAAAGAATAAAGAGGCTGGACCAAAGTGGAAACAATGCCTGGATGTGGAAGGAAGGAAATAATAATTACAGAGCTGAAATAAATGAAAGATAAGACTTAAAAGACAATAGAAAAGAACAATAAAACTAAGACTTGTTTCTGTGAAAAGAAAGATGAACAAAGTTGATAAATGTTTAGCCAGCCCATCAAGAAAAAAGGCAGTGGACCCAAATAAATAAAAGTATAAATGAAAGAGAAGTTACAACTGACATCAAAGAAATCCAAAGAATCATAAGAAAGATCAGATCATAGAGATCAGATCATTAGGTAAGAGATTATAACAAATAGTTTTATGCCAAAAACATAGGACAACCTAGAAAAAATGAATAAATTTCTAGAAACATACAATCTTCCAAGAATGAATCAGGAAGAAAGAGAAAATTTTAACAGACTAATCTCTAGTAGTGAAGTCAATTCAATAATTTAAACACTCTAAACAAAAGTTCAGTAATTTAATATCACTGAACAAGGGTTCGGGACAAATGAACTCTACCATATATTTAAGGATGAGTTAATATCTATCTTTCTCAAAAAATTGAAGTGGGGAGAGTGCTTCCAAAATTATTGTATGAAGACAACATTACCCTGATACTAAAACCAGATAAAGATATTACCAAAAAAAGAGTAAAAAAAAAAATCCTTTTGGACATAGATGAAAAACTTTAACAAAATATTAACTTAATTCAACAATACATTAAATAATTATACACCATGATCAAGTGGGATTATTTCAGGAATGCAAGGCATGCTTGAATATCTGCAGACCAATGCGATCTGCACCACATTAACAAAACAAAGGATAAATATCACATGATCATTCCAATAGGTATAGAAAAAGAGTTTGACAAAATTCAATATCTATTTATGATAAAGACTCTAAATACTGTAGATAAAGAGGGAGTATACCTCAACATAATAAAAAGCATATATGACACACTCACAGCTTAAATCACTTCATTCAATGATGAAAAGCTGAAAACTTTCCCTCTAGATCAGGAACAACAATGTCCACTTTCACTACTTGTATTCAACGTAGTATTGGAAGACCTAGCCACAGCAATCAGATAAGAAAAGAGATAAAAGTCATCAAAATTGGAAAGGAAGAAATGAAACTGTCACTATATGCAAATGTTGTGATTTTATATATTAAAAAAAACTAAAAATACTGGAAAAAATATTTGAACTAAAATATTTGGTAAAGTTTCAAGCCACAAAATTAATATGCAAAATTTTATTACATTTCTTTCTCTATATTAACTATCAAACTATAACAGCAAACTATCAAAAAGATTGACAATCCCATTTACACCTGCATCAAAAAGAATAAAATTCACCTGTATACTGAAAAATAGGACATTGATAAAAGAAACTGAAGATATCAATAAATATAAAGATATTCCATGCTCATAGATTGGAAGAATGAATATTGTTAAAATGTCCATACTACCCAAAACAATCTACAGATTCAATGCAACCCCTATCAAAATGCTAGCAGCATTTTTCGTATAACTAAAACAAGCAATTCTAAAATCTGTATGAAATCACAAAAGACTGACACAAAAGCAAAGGCTTCATGAGAAAGAACAAAGAGGAGGCATAGCACTTCATTATTTCAAACTATATTATAAAGCTGTAGAAACAGTATGTTTTGGCAAAAAAACAGACATATAGATCAATGGAACCTAATACAGAGTCCAGAAATAAACCCAAGTTTATATGGTCAATTAATTTACAATGAAGGAGGAAAGAATATACAATGAGGAAAGGACAGTCTCTCAAATAAGTGGTGTTGGAAACACTGGGCAGTCACACGCAAAAGAATGAAACTGGACCACCATCTTATACCACACACAAATATTAACTCAAAATAATTAAAGACTTGAATTTAAGACCAAAAACTTTAAAACTCCTAAAGAAAACATGAGTGGTGTTTTCTTGATGCTGGTCTTGGCAATAACTTTTTTTTGTATCTGACACCTAAGCTAAGGCAACAAAACAAACATTAAAAAGTGGGACACATAAAACCCAACAACTTCTGCACAACAAATGAATCCATCAACAAAATGAACGAAGAACCTATCAAACTGCAGGAAATACTTCCAAATCGTATATCTGACAAGTGGCCAACACAGTGAAATTCAGTTCAGTCTCTTGGTCACGTCCAACTCTTTGCAACCCCGCAGATTGCAGCACGTCAGGCTTCCATGCCCATCACCAGCTCCTATAGTTTATTCAAACTCATGTCCACTGAGTCAATGATGCCATCCAACCACCTAAAATATATAAAGAAACTCATACAACTCAACCTAAATAAATAAAAAGGAGGCAGATCACCTAAATAGAGATTTCTCCCTTGAAGACATATAGATGACCAACACACACATGAAAAAATGCTCAGCATCTCTAATCATTGGAGAGACGCAAATCAAAATGAGCTATTACCTCACATCTGTCAGAATAGCTGTTATCAAAAAGACAGAACAAGTGTTGGCAAGGATATGGAGAAAAAGGAATTCTTATGTACTGTTGGTGGGAGTCTAAATTGGTCCCACCACTATGGAAAACAATATGAAGTTTCCTCAAAAACTTAAAAATGGAACTGCTGTACAATCTGTGATTTTGCTTCTGGATATTTATCTGATGAAAACAAAAGCACTATTCTGAAAAGATATATGCACTCCTATGTTGATTACAGCATTACTTATAATAGCCAAGATATGGAAACAATGTAAATGTCCATCAATAGCTAACTAGATGAAGAAAATACAGTATATAGAAACCATGAAACATTACTCAGTCATGAAAAGTATTAAATCTTTCCACTTGAAACAACATGGATGGACCTAG
>SJYW01006326.1:0-18233 GCA_006410735.1 Raphicerus campestris | reverse complement strand
ATTTCCAGCTCCTGGCAGAGTACCTGTCACTGGTAAGTGCTCAGTAAATATTGGTTAAATGAATACATCTTGAGGCCACCTCAATGAACTGAAAAGATAGTATGAGAATTTTATAAATCTCAGTGAACTCCAGATTTAATAATTTAAAAAATCCTAGAATATTAGAGATGTAATGAAGAGAGACCCTTCAAATACAAATATTTTGTTTGCATTTGTTCATAATTAAAAATAACATTTATCTGTAATCTTTTATTCCTTAACATAGTCGTAGGTTAATTTCACACTCTACTGTATTCAGTCTTCACAGCAAACCCATGTAGGAACTGGAACCAGGGCTGTCCAAGCCCAAAGCCTATCTCATTACTGAAGCATGACATCCATGTCCAGGCTCAAGACTGCTCCTTTATTTCTTCCCAGAACCTCCTTGGTACTTTGGAAGCAAGCATGGTTTTCAAAGTCTTGTGGCTGCCAGTCCTGAGCGTGTCCCATGGAATCACCTCTCTCTGGATGCCCTGAGATAGCAGATGAGGGGATCAGCTCTGTCTCCATGGCCCCTGCCTCACCGGATGCCAGAAGGACTGGAAAGGTTCAGGGGGTTCCCTGAGGCTTTTTGTCTTGGCCTCTGGCTTCCATGGTAGCCCAGTTGGTAAAGAGTTCACCTGCAATGCCAGAGACCTCTATTCAATTCCTGAGTCGGGAAGATCCGCTGGAGAAGGGATAGAGTACCCACTCCAGTATTGTGGGCTTCCCTGTTGGTTCAGCTGGTAAAGAATCCACCTGCAATGTGGGAGACCTGGGTTCGATCTCTGGGTTGGGAAGACCCTCTCGTGGAGGGCATGACAACCCACTCCAGTATTATTGCCTGGAGAATCCCCATGGACAGAGGAGACTGGCAGACCACAGTCCATGGGGTCACAAAGAGTCGGACAGAACTGTGACTTTCACTTTCACTGGCTCAAATGCAACTCAAAGGGCTTCTTCCTTCCAGCATGGGGCAATAGCAGGGTGGGCAGGGGACAGAGACTGCTCCTGAGCTCAGGAGCTTAAAACATCTGTGTTATTACTACCACCTACAGATGCCCGTGGTGTCCAGACATCATACAGATCTCCATATATTGCTTCTCTGGAAGGTAGGTAGAATTATGCCCATTTTATAGCTGAAAAAACTAAGGCTCATTGTGGTTAAGTGACTTATTAAATCTTCCTTAACCTGAGCGTAATTGACCAAATGTTTCAAGCTTCAGTGATTTGAACTTCAAATCAGGTCTGTCAGGACTTAAAACCCATGTTCTCTGGATCAGATTATATCTAAGATCAGCTCCCTGGGGAGGTGGACAATGTGATGGTCTTCCAGCCTTCTCCCACATGGGGCAACCCTGTTTGAGGGAGTATTCCATCTCCCACATCCATAAACCAAGCACCACAGTCTCATCCTCCTCACCACAGTGATTTGTTCAGGGGTGGGAAGGAACCTAGGCCTAAGCCAATGAGAGCGCAACCTTCTCCTCCTGGCCACAGTGACTGGCTCAGGTTGGCCCAATCAGAGTGAAGTACAGGACTCATGTTGAATATCTAGGGGTGAGGTGGGGCAGGAGAGCTCTATCTATTGCTCTCCATGGTGCAGTATGTGGATGTGAAGCCTGGAACTGTTGCAACTGTTTTGCCAGCATCTGGAAAATCATGCTTTAGTGAAGCCAAGCCATCCAAAAGGGCTAAGCCAAGAGGATCACAGGGAAATGGAGACATAACCCTGATCAAACCACTCCTGAAGGCTGACCNCTCCATGGCCCCTGCCTCACCGGATGCCAGAAGGACTGGAAAGGTTCAGGGGGTTCCCTGAGGCTTTTTGTCTTGGCCTCTGGCTTCCATGGTAGCCCAGTTGGTAAAGAGTTCACCTGCAATGCCAGAGACCTCTATTCAATTCCTGAGTCGGGAAGATCCGCTGGAGAAGGGATAGAGTACCCACTCCAGTATTGTGGGCTTCCCTGTTGGTTCAGCTGGTAAAGAATCCACCTGCAATGTGGGAGACCTGGGTTCGATCTCTGGGTTGGGAAGACCCTCTCGTGGAGGGCATGACAACCCACTCCAGTATTATTGCCTGGAGAATCCCCATGGACAGAGGAGCCTGGCAGACCACAGTCCATGGGGTCACAAAGAGTCGGACAGAACTGTGACTTTCACTTTCACTGGCTCAAATGCAACTCAAAGGGCTTCTTCCTTCCAGCATGGGGCAATAGCAGGGTGGGCAGGGGACAGAGACTGCTCCTGAGCTCAGGAGCTTAAAACATCTGTGTTATTACTACCACCTACAGATGCCCGTGGTGTCCAGACATCATACAGATCTCCATATATTGCTTCTCTGGAAGGTAGGTAGAATTATGCCCATTTTATAGCTGAAAAAACTAAGGCTCATTGTGGTTAAGTGACTTATTAAATCTTCCTTAACCTGAGCGTAATTGACCAAATGTTTCAAGCTTCAGTGATTTGAACTTCAAATCAGGTCTGTCAGGACTTAAAACCCATGTTCTCTGGATCAGATTATATCTAAGATCAGCTCCCTGGGGAGGTGGACAATGTGATGGTCTTCCAGCCTTCTCCCACATGGGGCAACCCTGTTTGAGGGAGTATTCCATCTCCCACATCCATAAACCAAGCACCACAGTCTCATCCTCCTCACCACAGTGATTTGTTCAGGGGTGGGAAGGAACCTAGGCCTAAGCCAATGAGAGCGCAACCTTCTCCTCCTGGCCACAGTGACTGGCTCAGGTTGGCCCAATCAGAGTGAAGTACAGGACTCATGTTGAATATCTAGGGGTGAGGTGGGGCAGGAGAGCTCTATCTATTGCTCTCCATGGTGCAGTATGTGGATGTGAAGCCTGGAACTGTTGCAACTGTTTTGCCAGCATCTGGAAAATCATGCTTTAGTGAAGCCAAGCCATCCAAAAGGGCTAAGCCAAGAGGATCACAGGGAAATGGAGACATAACCCTGATCAAACCACTCCTGAAGGCTGACCAGTTCAGACCTTACACTCCTTAATGTACTATTTCCTTACTCTTCAGGCCATTTTTTGGACTTCCTTGCTGGCTCAGATGGTAAAGAGTCCGCCTGCAATGCAGGAAACCTGGGTTCGATCCCTGGGTTGGGAAGATTCCCTGGAGAAGGGAATGGCAACCCACTCCAGTGTTCTTGTCTGGAGAATCCCATGGACAGAGGAGCCTGGTGGGCTACAGTCCATGGGGTCGCAAAGAGTCGGACCTGACTGAGCGACTTCACAGGTCATGTTTTTAGCTGGGTTTTCTAAACATTGCTGTAGAAATGATCACAGTCGGGATCTACAAGAAGCTGGCTTTAGTGTACTGCTTCTAACAGAAGATTACAGATGAAGGGGAGAAGTAGCCCAGGGGAGGGCCCAAGGTGCAGGCCAAGGGAGCCGGTGTGAGCAGCTCAGGATGAGCGAGGGAGGTGAAGGATAAGGAGGCTGAGGGGGTGGAGGGCCCAAGGAGGAAGGGAGTCATCAGAAGAGTAAGGGATGTGATGGGCATGAGAATTTTGCAAGGGAGGGACAAGAGAGTAGAGCTAAAGAGACTCAGACAGTGAGGGGTGAGAGAGTAAGGGAATGAGGGAAGTAAAGCCCACGGAAGACGTGAGGGGGCAAGGGAGTGAAGAGGGTGAGGAACCAAGAAGGTGAGGAACGGGGGGAAGTGCCCTCCCAAGGGCCACCCCAGGTCAGCTGGCTGCCGGAAGTGCCCCTCTGACTATCGGCCAGCCCCACACCTGCTGGGCAGGGGCTCTTGGGGAAGAAACCAGGAGTGAGAACACACAGCCTGTTGACGTAAATCTTTGCTTTCCATACTTTCAGTTCCTTGTCACTTAATCAGAAGAAGCAAGCCCTGGGTTTTCAAGATCCTTATTCCAGAAACATGAGAATTCACCCGCTTCAAGGAGAAGGCAAGTTTTGGAATGAAAATGCTAACACACCTCTAGCCTCAGTCTTTTTTCCAGAGAGTAAAGGAAAGGGCTTGGGCAAGACTCCAGAGGAGGAAAGGGGCCCCATGTGGTCCCTGGTTGTGAAAATCTGGAATTATCAATGCAAAGGAGAACTCGGGGGCCAGCATGATTACAGAAGGCTCTCTGTAACAAAGAGAAAACTTATATAACTGTCCTGGGAATAATGAGCCCTCCCAGGGTCTTTAAAATAGGTCTCAAGACATCCCTGGTGGTCCAGTGGTTAGGACTCCTTGCTTCCACTGCAGGGGACGCAGGTTTGATCCTTGGTTGGGGAATTAAGATCCTACATGCCATCAGCATCCTCAAAAAATAAACAGGTCTCAATTCACAAGAATCTGGTCCCCTTTTTACAAAATTGATCACTGATTAGAAAATAAGACATACCCAAAGATAGCACATATCGAATGACTTCCCCAGGAGAGTGGCCTCAGTTAGCCTCTTCTCCAGTCCCTCCCTTAGTTCCTTGGCCTCTAACCTCCTTGGCCTCTAAGAGTTGTGCAGCCAGGACCCCTTAAATGCTCCCAGACTGGCCTACTGGACCTCTTCTCTCTAAAAGATGCACATGCCTTCATTCCATCACCAATCCACCAGTTCTTCAACGCTACCTTGCAAGGTTTAGGTCCTGGCATGATAGACAAATNTGTAGGAACTGGAACCAGGGCTGTCCAAGCCCAAAGCCTATCTCATTACTGAAGCATGACATCCATGTCCAGGCTCAAGACTGCTCCTTTATTTCTTCCCAGAACCTCCTTGGTACTTTGGAAGCAAGCATGGTTTTCAAAGTCTTGTGGCTGCCAGTCCTGAGCGTGTCCCATGGAATCACCTCTCTCTGGATGCCCTGAGATAGCATCCCCTGATGAGGGGATCAGCTCTGACTCCATGGCCCCTGCCTCACCGGATGCCAGAAGGACTGGAAAGGTTCAGGGGGTTCCCTGAGGCTTTTTGTCTTGGCCTCTGGCTTCCATGGTAGCCCAGTTGGTAAAGAGTTCACCTGCAATGCCAGAGACCTCTATTCAATTCCTGAGTCGGGAAGATCCGCTGGAGAAGGGATAGAGTACCCACTCCAGTATTGTGGGCTTCCCTGTTGGTTCAGCTGGTAAAGAATCCACCTGCAATGTGGGAGACCTGGGTTCGATCTCTGGGTTGGGAAGACCCTCTCGTGGAGGGCATGACAACCCACTCCAGTATTATTGCCTGGAGAATCCCCATGGACAGAGGAGACTGGCAGACCACAGTCCATGGGGTCACAAAGAGTCGGACAGAACTGTGACTTTCACTTTCACTGGCTCAAATGCAACTCAAAGGGCTTCTTCCTTCCAGCATGGGGCAATAGCAGGGTGGGCAGGGGACAGAGACTGCTCCTGAGCTCAGGAGCTTAAAACATCTGTGTTATTACTACCACCTACAGATGCCCGTGGTGTCCAGACATCATACAGATCTCCATATATTGCTTCTCTGGAAGGTAGGTAGAATTATGCCCATTTTATAGCTGAAAAAACTAAGGCTCATTGTGGTTAAGTGACTTATTAAATCTTCCTTAACCTGAGCGTAATTGACCAAATGTTTCAAGCTTCAGTGATTTGAACTTCAAATCAGGTCTGTCAGGACTTAAAACCCATGTTCTCTGGATCAGATTATATCTAAGATCAGCTCCCTGGGGAGGTGGACAATGTGATGGTCTTCCAGCCTTCTCCCACATGGGGCAACCCTGTTTGAGGGAGTATTCCATCTCCCACATCCATAAACCAAGCACCACAGTCTCATCCTCCTCACCACAGTGATTTGTTCAGGGGTGGGAAGGAACCTAGGCCTAAGCCAATGAGAGCGCAACCTTCTCCTCCTGGCCACAGTGACTGGCTCAGGTTGGCCCAATCAGAGTGAAGTACAGGACTCATGTTGAATATCTAGGGGTGAGGTGGGGCAGGAGAGCTCTATCTATTGCTCTCCATGGTGCAGTATGTGGATGTGAAGCCTGGAACTGTTGCAACTGTTTTGCCAGCATCTGGAAAATCATGCTTTAGTGAAGCCAAGCCATCCAAAAGGGCTAAGCCAAGAGGATCACAGGGAAATGGAGACATAACCCTGATCAAACCACTCCTGAAGGCTGACCAGTTCAGACCTTACACTCCTTAATGTACTATTTCCTTACTCTTCAGGCCATTTTTTGGACTTCCTTGCTGGCTCAGATGGTAAAGAGTCCGCCTGCAATGCAGGAAACCTGGGTTCGATCCCTGGGTTGGGAAGATTCCCTGGAGAAGGGAATGGCAACCCACTCCAGTGTTCTTGTCTGGAGAATCCCATGGACAGAGGAGCCTGGTGGGCTACAGTCCATGGGGTCGCAAAGAGTCGGACCTGACTGAGCGACTTCACAGGTCATGTTTTTAGCTGGGTTTTCTAAACATTGCTGTAGAAATGATCACAGTCGGGATCTACAAGAAGCTGGCTTTAGTGTACTGCTTCTAACAGAAGATTACAGATGAAGGGGAGAAGTAGCCCAGGGGAGGGCCCAAGGTGCAGGCCAAGGGAGCCGGTGTGAGCAGCTCAGGATGAGCGAGGGAGGTGAAGGATAAGGAGGCTGAGGGGGTGGAGGGCCCAAGGAGGAAGGGAGTCATTAGAAGAGTAAGGGATGTGATGGGCATGAGAATTTTGCAAGGGAGGGACAAGAGAGTAGAGCTAAAGAGACTCAGACAGTGAGGGGTGAGAGAGTAAGGGAATGAGGGAAGTAAAGCCCACGGAAGACGTGAGGGGGCAAGGGAGTGAAGAGGGTGAGGAACCAAGAAGGTGAGGAACGGGGGGAAGTGCCCTCCCAAGGGCCACCCCAGGTCAGCTGGCTGCCGGAAGTGCCCCTCTGACTATCGGCCAGCCCCACACCTGCTGGGCAGGGGCTCTTGGGGAAGAAACCAGGAGTGAGAACACACAGCCTGTTGACGTAAATCTTTGCTTTCCATACTTTCAGTTCCTTGTCACTTAATCAGAAGAAGCAAGCCCTGGGTTTTCAAGATCCTTATTCCAGAAACATGAGAATTCACCCGCTTCAAGGAGAAGGCAAGTTTTGGAATGAAAATGCTAACACACCTCTAGCCTCAGTCTTTTTTCCAGAGAGTAAAGGAAAGGGCTTGGGCAAGACTCCAGAGGAGGAAAGGGGCCCCATGTGGTCCCTGGTTGTGAAAATCTGGAATTATCAATGCAAAGGAGAACTCGGGGGCCAGCATGATTACAGAAGGCTCTCTGTAACAAAGAGAAAACTTATATAACTGTCCTGGGAATAATGAGCCCTCCCAGGGTCTTTAAAATAGGTCTCAAGACATCCCTGGTGGTCCAGTGGTTAGGACTCCTTGCTTCCACTGCAGGGGACGCAGGTTTGATCCTTGGTTGGGGAATTAAGATCCTACATGCCATCAGCATCCTCAAAAAATAAACAGGTCTCAATTCACAAGAATCTGGTCCCCTTTTTACAAAATTGATCACTGATTAGAAAATAAGACATACCCAAAGATAGCACATATCGAATGACTTCCCCAGGAGAGTGGCCTCAGTTAGCCTCTTCTCCAGTCCCTCCCTTAGTTCCTTGGCCTCTAACCTCCTTGGCCTCTAAGAGTTGTGCAGCCAGGACCCCTTAAATGCTCCCAGACTGGCCTACTGGACCTCTTCTCTCTAAAAGATGCACATGCCTTCATTCCATCACCAATCCACCAGTTCTTCAAAGCTACCTTGCAAGGTTTAGGTCCTGGCATGATAGACAAATTAAAAATCTTGTCCACATCTGACTGTGTGGCCTGAGCTCTGTTTCTTAACCTCTCTGAGCTTTAGTTTGTTCTTCTCTAAGTGGAAGTAATTATATCACAAGGCAATTGTCATATCAAATAAAAATGCACAGCAAAGCACAAGCTTCCCACATGGTGCCAGGGGTAAAGAATCCACCTGCCAATGCAGTAAATGCTGAATAAATCATTGGAAGAAAAATCTGTGCCATGAACAGGAGGATGGATCGATCTGAGGGCTTAGCTGGTTTTGGTTGCAAACAAGAGTCTACTTTAGCTGATTCACATGAAAAAGGATTTGTTTTTGTTTTTGTTTTGAAAAAGGATTTAGAGTGAATATATGAATATGTATAGGCCTCCCAGGTGGCTCAGTGCATAAAGAATCTGCCTGCAACACAAGAGATTCAGGAGACACAGGTTCAGTCCCTGGGTCGGGAAGATTCCCTGGAGGAGAGCATGGCAACGCACTCCAGTATTTTTGCCTGGAGAATCCCATGGACAGAGGAGCCTGGTAGGCTACAGTCCACGGGGTCACAAAGGTTTAGACACAACTGAGTGCTTGAGCACGCACAGCACATGAATATGTATAACTGATTCACTTTGCATTGCATCTGAAGCTAACACCACATTGTAAATCAACTATACTCCAATAAGCTTCCCAATACTCCAAAAAGATATTTTTTAATTAAAAAAAAATTTTAAGCAAAAGGATGTATTAGAGAATATTGGAGAGTTTATAAAATGTGTTGGAAGGCCAGGGAACCAAGCTGGGAACAATGCAGACTGAGGCAATACTCGCCCACGCCACAGGACAATTTCTGTGGAAACTCCACACCTGTGATGTTAGGGACTACTCAGGATGGTTGCAGAAAAAAAAAAAAAATGCCTCCTCCAGGGAAGCTCATGTCCCCACATCCAGCAGCAGCCTCACCTTGTTCACGGCCATCTTCCATGCCTTATATATGAACCACCACTTGGCATACCTCAGCCATCATCAGAAACTCTGGCTATAACAGGTCAGATCCCAGGATTCAGGAAGGCTGGGGAGCAGATGTTTAGTGAGCCAGCCTGCAGGGTTGGCATCCGAGTCTGGAGAAAACATGTCAGGCTGCAGGACCTGTGTGGTCCCCAGCACTGGTCTCTAGCCAGTAGCTGGAGTGTCTGCCATGCTTGTTGATCTGTTCTGAAGACCTCCCAGAAGCCAGCTTAACCTGCTCCCTCGGCCTGCCTTTTAGCTCTCCTCCTGTAGGAACCCTCTCCTCCAGGTGGCCCAGCTGACTAACTTGTGCTTCCTGAGATGCTGTGGGGCATAGGGGAATGGTGGGTGCTGTGCATGCCTTGATTTCAAGTCTTGATTCTATTATTTATTTGCAATTTTTGTAACTAAGACATATGATTTCCTCTGGGCTTTAAAGTCCTCATCTATTATAGAGTGATCATCATAACACCTGCCCTGCTTTTGAGACTGCAAAGAAAGAATAGGGGGAAAAGCACTTGGTAAATTGCTGAGGGCTTGCATCGTCACTCAAAGCTTCCCTGCCCTTCAAGACCCAGCTCAACGCTGGCCTCACCCTCCAACCTCGCTGCTGGGATTGCATTTCTTTGGAATGGCTCCCGGAGTCTGCTCAGCATTCTTGGAAATGTCCTCCAAAGATTGCTAGTTCTCATTATTTGAGGCTTGATCTGATATTTAGAAGCAATTGAAAGCCATTTGAGGCCCATCCCAGGGAATTAGGTGAGTAATCAAACAGGGTAATAGAATTTTTCGGTCAATAACGAGGTGGGGCGGAGTGGTTTATTTTTTTTCCACGTGGCCCACACAAATGGACTCTGAAGGCCATTCCAAAAGCGATGCCACACGGTACTTGAGCAATGGCAGCCTCCCTGGAACAGGAGGGAGCTTTCCAGTGGAATGTCTTTGGAGTCCTAGTCTGTTTGCTGAAAAAACACAGTCATTATTTTATAATCACAACTTGCATAAACATCAGCTTTTCTCTCCTGGCTCTGCAACTGGCATATGTAAACAGTGTTCCCTCAATTTATTTTGAGCAAATGACTATACTCAACAGGCAAGAACCTACAAAAACAGAATAGATGTATGTAGAATTGCAGTGTTGTAATTAGATCAAACTTACAGCGCGGGGAATCTGATACATATTTAATCATTACATAGTTGTTGCAGGGCAACTTGGTAATAAGGCATAAATGTTCTCTGTAAATGTTGGGCACAGCAACACAAAGGGTATTGGAGATCTGCTGGAACAGGGAGAGTGGGAGAGAGAAGGGGGAGGGTTTTGGCCCCCCACGTCCTCTCCCCCAACATCCCTCCCCAGCAGGTCTGGTCCTAGCAAAGGAGGCTGCCTAGCTTTGAGCTAAGATTCAAACTGAGCAGGTTTCTGTGGGAGTCACTTCTACTTCATCCAAAGCTGTCTCCGAGATTCAGTTTGGTACCAGTATACAGAGGCCTGATTTCAGCTCCAAGATGCACTCCTTGGGCCAAGTCTGTGGGTCGGTCCCTGAGGACAGGGGGCTCTGGATGCTACCAGTTCTGTCTTCTGAAGAACAATGAGTCAGAGCTTGGGAAGATGCTTCTGAGCTCCCAGGGGGCAGGCGGCTCTGCCCTGCAGGCTGACGAGGCCAGGTGTGAACCAGGCAGGTGACCTTGCTTGGTCTCCCCATCAACCTCCACATGGCTCACAGGCCTCCGTGATGCAATTTCAGGGTCTGTGGGGGCGTAAAATCTGGGGACTTTCCTGATGGTTAAAACTCTGAGTTTCCGAGGTAGGGGGCATGGGTTCAATCCCTGTTCGGGGAAGATCCCACATGCCACAGGATGTGGCCAAAAAATTATTAAAAGGACCTCAAACTCATTACCAAATTGTATTGTTAAAAAGAAAAAAAAAAGATGTAAATCTGGGCACATGGTGGGTGTTCCATAAAATAAGTCTGTGGTCCCCTCACCCTCCTGTCCCCAGAGAAGCTAAGAGGCTGCAGAAACCCATCAGCAAGATCAGGGCCACCGGGCAGGAGGCAGGCCCAGGATGTCATCAGCAGTAACGACACAGGGCTTTGGGGAAGCTCTACTGAGGAGTCCTCTATGGGGCTGTTTAGGTATGAGACCTGCCTCTTCCCCTCAGGTTATCAGAGTCATTCTTGATGCCAGCCATAAGGGAAGAGGTGTTTTTGTGGAGGCAGAGGTAAGAAGAGGCTCCCTCGAGAAATAATTATGGAATGTGGAGTATTTCTGGGGCTTCCCTGGTGGCTCAGTGGTAAAGAATCTGTGCAATGCAAGAGATGCAATGATGTCAGTTCGATCCCTGGGCTGGGAAGACCCCCTGGAGAAGGAAATGGCAACCCACCCCAGTATTCTTGCCTGGAGAATCCCATGGACAGAGGAGCCTGGCGAGCTACACTCCATGGGGACTATTTCTGAACTGCCCAGTTGGCTGAGTGATGCCTGGAGCCTGGGGCAGTCTTGGTAGCTGGGAGAAGAGGTCCAGAGAGTGGGCTTGGATGAAAGTGTCTTTAAGATACAGGAGAGAGACATTTTCTGCACTTTCTGGAAACTGAGGGATTGTTCTTTAACCCTCTGGTGGAGTAGGGCCAGTCCTGCTCCCGCTCCCCTCCAAGGGGTGCCCTTGGTTCTGCTGGAAGGCAGAACCCAGGGGAGGAAGCACAGCTGGTTGTGAGAATCTGGGCTCCAGTGAGACCCTGCCTGGTGAGGTCTGGGTTTGGCCTGAGAGAACCCGGCTGCACGTCCCTGTAACTTGGCTGGATTTTATTCAAGGTGGGCGGTCTGGTCCTGGGGCCGGGAGGAGGGAGGAGAGGGGGGCTTGAGTCGTGTTGCTTATTAATGGGAAGGAGACTTTCTCAGGAGACAGAGAAAGAGGAAAAGGGAAACAGCAGCGGGTCTGAAGAGTAGGAAAAGCCAGAGAAAATGAGACGGTCGGCTCCCCAGCCCTCCCTGACGCTCCCTTCTGCAGCATTTTACGGGCCTAAAGACGACCGTGACTCATTCATTAATTTGAAGAGAAAACAAGAGAAGAAAACAACAGAATGGTCCAGACACGAGCATTCTTTTAATGCCTTCCATTCCCCAAACACACATTTTAAACCAGATTCCTTTGGCTTCCCAGAATGTCTTAATTTTATGCTTTCATGAGTCATTAGAGGGAAGAATTCTGAACCCTATGGAAAGGGCAGCAGTCAACAGTTAGTGATTTTTAAGGACTGAGGCTTGGAGGAGGCTTGCACACACAAGATCTAGCTGGGGTCCCTGCAGGCAGGGGCCTGAGACCTGTCCCCTCCCTAGCCTTTACCCCCTCCTCCTTTATCTCCCTCTCCCCCTCCTTTCCTCCCCTCTGCATCCTTCCCTCCCACCCAGGACTTCGCTTACACTCTCTCTTGCCACTTCTCTCCCCCTGGTTGTCCCTTAAGGGACAGGTCACCTCGGGTCACCAGACACAGCCCCTTCCCTTGTCCTGCAGAGCAAACCCCAGCCATGCCAGGAAGAACGGTCTGCCCAGGCTCCTTTGCAATGCAGAGCAGACTTACCTGGCTTTATGCACGGCTTAACCAATTATTTTAAAAAGAAACAGTCAACTTGGAACACTATGTGAAGAGACTTTTCTTTCTGCTTTTGCTTTTTCCTTTTTATTTTTTTAAACCGGCATCTTCTCTTACCATCCCTAGCCCCACTCCTGGTCTCTCCTCCCCCTCAAATGCTTGCTTTGGCTTGGGGGAGAGGTTTTCGATATCTGACACCTCTCAGAAGTGTAGTTTGGCAAAGGAGAATTGAAATCCACTCCAGCCAGCCAGGCCTGCACTGGGGGCTACATGAAAACACCTGGGCACCTCCTCACACCCGACAAAAACCAGGCCTCCTGTCTACAAACACAGCACCCTGGTCTTTCTACCATTCCGGCCTGCTCCGTGCTCAGCTGAGGGCCTGCTCTCTGGAAACTCTGGGACTAAAAGCAGGTGGTAGAAGCCAGCAAGAGGAGGCCTGGGCAGATTTGGTGGGGGTGAGGGGGTCATCTTGCAAGAGTTCAGTTTGGGGGACTTTTGAGCCTGGGCCTCTGGATCTGTTCCTTCCTCTCCTCCTTTCCCCCGCCATCCCCCACCTCCTGCAGCCTACCCCCAGACCCTGCCACGACCATCCTCAAAGCCTGACAAATGTTCAGACTGATCTAAGACATTCCTGGAAATGACAGGGGAAACTGTCAAGGTGTCTTTAGCAGGAGAAGCCCGACCGCTGGGAGGACTGTTAAAGCTGCCCTGCCTCCCTCTCTCTGGGAACCAAAACTATTTTCCAAGGCCTAGATGTGGGCTGGTGTCAATTGCCCCATATAAAACAGCAAACAGCCCGTCTAAAGAAAACAGTTTTCAAGGTGCGCAGAATATATCATAATGGAGAGAACTCTGGGCAGGCAAGCCGCAGTGGGGCAGATGGAGACACGTGCTGGAGGTGTGAACTGTTACACCCACAGGATGGTTCACACATCACAGCGCTGGGTGGAAGGGGAACACCCATTCATACACACACACACACACACACAGACCTACACACACACATGCAACCACACACACATGCAATCATACACACACACACACACATACACATGCAAACATGCCCCTGACGTGGTAACAAAGGAATTTTGCCTCATGCAAGCTCCACTTTTATTGTACATATGTTGCTTAGTCGCTAAGTCATGTCCAACTGTTTTTGCAACCCCATGGACTGTAGCCCAACGGGCTCCTCTGTCCTTGGGATTTCTCAGGCAAGAATACTGGAATGTGTTGCTGTTTCCTTCTCCAGAGGATCTTTCCATCCCAGGGATTGAACCCACGTCTCCTGCACTGGCAGTCAGATTCATTACCACTGAGCTGCCAGGGAAGCCCACACATCATATACCTTATATTTAAAATATTTTTCCTCTAGGTGTAAATGATTAGGAAAAAACAAAAGAAAGTGTATTTCGGTTTCTCATTTAAATTGTGTTCTCAGAAGAGAGTCATGTTGCCCGGAACCGTTTTCAACCACCCTCACCATGTTTCAAGGGCAGCAAGGGTCCTGCAGAGGGCCTGGCACTGGGGCCCAGGAGCCTGGGTTCCGTCTCAGCTTCCCCACTCGCCCAGCTGGGTGGCCTGAGNGCCCGACCGCTGGGAGGACTGTTAAAGCTGCCCTGCCTCCCTCTCTCTGGGAACCAAAACTATTTTCCAAGGCCTAGATGTGGGCTGGTGTCAATTGCCCCATATAAAACAGCAAACAGCCCGTCTAAAGAAAACAGTTTTCAAGGTGCGCAGAATATATCATAATGGAGAGAACTCTGGGCAGGCAAGCCGCAGTGGGGCAGATGGAGACACGTGCTGGAGGTGTGAACTGTTACACCCACAGGATGGTTCACACATCACAGCGCTGGGTGGAAGGGGAACACCCATTCATACACACACACACACACACACAGACCTACACACACACATGCAACCACACACACATGCAATCATACACACACACACACACATACACATGCAAACATGCCCCTGACGTGGTAACAAAGGAATTTTGCCTCATGCAAGCTCCACTTTTATTGTACATATGTTGCTTAGTCGCTAAGTCATGTCCAACTGTTTTTGCAACCCCATGGACTGTAGCCCAACGGGCTCCTCTGTCCTTGGGATTTCTCAGGCAAGAATACTGGAATGTGTTGCTGTTTCCTTCTCCAGAGGATCTTTCCATCCCAGGGATTGAACCCACGTCTCCTGCACTGGCAGTCAGATTCATTACCACTGAGCTGCCAGGGAAGCCCACACATCATATACCTTATATTTAAAATATTTTTCCTCTAGGTGTAAATGATTAGGAAAAAACAAAAGAAAGTGTATTTCGGTTTCTCATTTAAATTGTGTTCTCAGAAGAGAGTCATGTTGCCCGGAACCGTTTTCAACCACCCTCACCATGTTTCAAGGGCAGCAAGGGTCCTGCAGAGGGCCTGGCACTGGGGCCCAGGAGCCTGGGTTCCGTCTCAGCTTCCCCACTCTCCCAGCTGGGTGGCCTGAGTGAGTCAGTTCTCTCTGGACCTCAGTTTCCTGCTGTACTGCAAAGTGAAATTCTAAAGCTCTTGCAACATTGGTTGATTGTTTAAAACCATAAAATGCAAACTTCAGCTGCTTTGCACTTTCCACTTTTGCTCCCATGTCCTCCCAGTCCAGCCCACTGTCTTTGCTTACGAGGCTTGAAGCCAGTCCACTGGGGCCAGCTCGTGAGAATTTCTCTGGGGAGGCCCATCTGGTGGCTCTGGGAGGGGGCTTGCAGTCCATGTGAGAGCCACGCTGGGCCAAGCGGCAGAGCCCCTCCGTCCCCTGGGTCACTGGGCAGGCACTGACAAGCCCCCTCCACCCACCATACCAACAGTCTCAGAGCCAAACAGTTCATCTGGACAGCATCAAGGCTGGACCGTCTAGTCTGTACCTGGGATTTCTTATTTATCTAACTCAAATATCTCCATATACAGGGCTGGGGGGCGGGGGAAGGAAAAAAAGCTGTGAGCTCAGCTCGGTCCCTCTCTGGCTAAGCGCTTAACTTTTCCTTGGCCCCAGACGCATGTTCCAAATGTGAGGGTTTACATATAGACATATCTATTTGCAGATAATTTGTCTGAGCCCTTATTATCCTGTAATTGGGTTAAATACTGCTGTGTAGGCAGCAGCATACCAAAGCCATTGCCGAATCCTCGCACGGCATCAGACCTGCCCCCTCCTCCCGCTTCCCTTCTGCAGGCCTATTGGAAGGGAAAGGTAGAAACATAAATTAAGGCAAGGAGAGCATAGTTCTTTCTTGGAATGAGCTATTTAAAGAACAAGCCAGATGGTGCAAAGAGACATTTTCCCTTTGCTTTTTACATTTTCGAAGATTATATGTGTGTGTGTGTGTGTGTGAGAGAGAGAGAGGCTGAAACATACCATTCTTCTCTACCCACAGTACCGCCATGCTTTCCAATAAGAGCCCCTTGGGTGGTGGGTTTGATGGAGGCAGATTTTGCCAGGGAAACCCCTTCTGTGACAGCAGGGCCCAGGTCTGTGCTTTCCATGAAGGCCACCCACACCGGCCTTCTCTCCCAAAGGATTTTCGGCTTTCCATGAGTCTCTAGGTCAGGGTCAGGCCTTCTAGTGGGGGCGGGGGAGGGGGGGTCAGCTCACTGCCCAGTGATGCCACCCCCTCCTGCCCAGGAATGACAGGCTCTGTCATCCTCTGTCCCCCGTGCTCCCAGTGGCTGGAATCTAGCCTCTACCATCCCCATGGAGCCTGGAAACACCAGCTTCCTGAGTCCTCTCACAATGCCCTTAGAAACTTTGCTTTATGGAAATCTTTCTAAAACAGACTGTGTTTCTGCCTTATTTCCTGCATAGACTGTGTTGAGCACAATTTAACTCGAAGACATAAAATGAAGTATGGCCCTGGCGGCCTGGGGCAGACTTAGGGCTGGGAGTCAGAGCTGGGTTCAGATCCAGACTGTGTCCTTTACTATCTCCGACCTTGACAGTTCCAGGAGTCTGCCTCCTCACAGAGGGAAGGTTCTGACCTCCGGGGATGTGGGGAGGAAGAAACGAGATAATCCTGTCATCTCCTCTCCCTCCACTGGGTCTCCACCCACTGCGAGCACACTCTCCCTTGCTGGCGTGGGTCACTGCCAACCACTAAGTAAACCGCTGTTTTGCTCCTCTTCTCTCCCTGATGCTTTCCGCCAAAATAACCTTTCCAAAATGTAAATCACCCTCCATCTCTCCCCTGCTTCAAGTCTTCACAGTTCGCTCTCACTCTGAGGACCAGTTCTGAGTGCTTAATGTGCTGCAAAGAGCATCCTAGCTCAGCTCCCCTCCCGCTTGACGCTTCCCTCCCGGCCACACTCCCAGCAGGTCAGAACGGCTGGGCCCTTTCATCTCTTTTACTTGGTTTGCTGTTGTTCAGTTGCTCAGTCGTGTCTGACTCTGTGTGACCCCATGGACTGCAGCATGCCAGGCTTCCCTGTCCTTCACCATCTCCTGGAGCCTGCTCAAACTCATGTCCACGGAGTCGGTGATGCCATCCAACCATCTCATCCTCTGTAGTCCCTTCTCCTCCTGCCTTCAGTCTTTCCCAGCATCAAGGTCTTTTCCAATGAGTCGGCTCTTTACATCAGGTGTCCAGCGTCTTAGCTGTTCCTCTTCAACCTCCTCCAGGAAGCTTTCTGAGATTGCATTCAGTTCACCAGCCTAGGGGCTTCCTCATTAAGGAAATTCATCGCGATCTACTAGAATTCTGCCTGTGTGCCCACTGGAACCTTTTAAGGGCCAAAGCTATTCTTTCTCTCTGCTCCTCAGCACCCAGAGCAGTGAAGACCAGTCAGCCCTCCATCCTGTAAACTCAATCTCCTTTCCTTTCTTACTCTCTCATCTGAAAAAGCGCCCTCAGTTCTGATGATGGGCGGTAGTAATTACAACCCTGGGGCTACATGAGTAAGGCTATTTATCTCCACCCTCAATAGGCTCAGACCATTGGGGTTTTAAAATAGTCCTGTTTGTTCTTCTGCTGTTAATTCTCGCCTCTCGCTGTTGTTGACTGTCTTACTTCATGTCCAATTATTGGGCGAGGGCCTCTCCCATCTTAAAAACTAAATTGTAGCGCCCTGAGCTGTTTCGCTCGCAATGCAGGAGTCTTGTTCTCCCCTTTTGTCTCTGTGGCTTTGTCCTCAAGTGTTGGTGTGGCTGGAAGCTAGCTTTTGGACAAGTGGTGGGGGATGCAGGGTGAGGTGTATGTGAAATGCCTGGTTTAGATCTGGGGACCGACAAACAGAATGCCCACTGCGGAAACCAGACCTTCCAGGTTGTTTTAAGGGCTAATTCAATGAAGAATAACTTAAATTCCTGGGACCTGCTTTGAAATGTCAAGTTTCTTAGTGTCAAATTCAAAACCGCAAAAGGACAGATGTTTTGCTTAAGCTGGAGGATGACTTGGCCTCTTGGGAGAAGGATGCACGGGGAAGTCAAATGGGGCCACCAGGAGAGCCCGAGCCCTCCGTGAATGCATCTCTTGTGACCAGAGGGTTCCTGCGGTGGTGTCCACAGGCAGACCCCATGTGTGAGGCAGGACAGCCAACAGCACAAGGACCCAGCAGAATATGGGCAAAGGGTTCTACCACCGAGGTATCACTGAGGACCATGTCTCTGGGTGGGAGGGGCCAGGGCACAGAATCCACCCTGAGAAGATGTGGGGAGACTGAATCAAGTTGTAGGACATTCAGAGTTCAGAAGGATATATTGAACTACATCAAGCAGATACAGAGCAAGGGTCTCTGCAAGGCTTCCACAGACTGGTCTCCTCAACCAAGAAATCACAAGAAAAAAAAGAGAGAGAGAGGTGGAACCTTCAGGTCAGAGTTTCTCAATGTCAGTGCTCTCGACATTGGGTTCGGATCATTCTTTGC
>SJYW01006324.1:0-10205 GCA_006410735.1 Raphicerus campestris | reverse complement strand
TAAAACAACCCAAATTTATTATCTCACAGTCTCCATCCATGTGTCTGGAGTCGGAGAGGATTAACTGGGTCCCCTGCTCAGGGTCTCCCCAGGCTGAAATCAAGATGTGGCTGGAGCTGTAATTCTCATCTGAGTTTCTGCCAAAGCCAAGTATTATGCAAATTAAAATATTTACTCAGGTTGTTTTTTTTTAAGTAAACTCACTTTATTAAAACGCTGTCTTGAGCAATAAATAATGTCCATACGAGTCCCAGGTGTGATGGTCAAGTTCTCCTTTGTCCCTGACGATATATTTTAAAACAAACTGTGATTAATTTTAAATATTTTAAAGGTTCTATCTGACCTCATCTCGTGCAGCTACTGTACCCACATCACACTCCAGAACCCCTCGCTGTACCACATCTGGACTTCCTGACATCAAACCAGCAGTAACAGGGTCCTGGGCACCTGATGCCCAGTTTCTCTTGCCAGCCAGCCACAGTGAAGCTACAAAGCCCAGGCTGCCAGACCCAGCAAGAGCAAGCCTGGAGACAGGTACAGGCTTTTTCATATGAAGCCCCTATAGATTTGATACACACATTATCAGCGCCAGAAATGAATTTCCACAGCACGTCCCAGATGTTTTGAGAACCTTAAAAAGTATCTTCCAATACAATGTATCATTTAACCTTCACAAACTGTGAGGTCGTTCCCATCATCCGCCCTTTACAGCCGAGGAGACTGAGGCCCAGGGAAGAGACAGGGCAGATTAAAAGGCAAAAGTAGGTCCTCTGATGCATTCAGCAACGTTTTCCACGGCACCACTGCTCTTTCCCAAACAACCTGCTGGTTTTCCCCCAGGGACCACCACCCTTTCTCTCATGGTAATAGAGCTCACAAATCTTGTAGCCGAGCACACAGGTTCTAGGAATAAAGACTATTTCCCAGTCTCCCTTGCAGGTAGGAGTGGCCACATGACTAAGCACCAGAAAACTGGGATGTGAATGGAAGAGACAAGGGTAACTCCTGGAAGAGTCCTCCACGAAGCGGGGTCTGCCAGCTTTTGTCCTTCCTCCTTCCTGTTGGCTGGAATGCAGCCATCCACCGGCCCTCTTGGACACTGAGACAGCCTTGGGCCGTGGACGCTGTGCACAGGGGAGCCACCAGTGGAGGGATGCTCAACCCCTGGGGATGTCTGGCAGCAGAACTGCCCTCCAGGCGTCAGTGCTTCCCCTCCGGACTGTTGCATAAGAGAGACACCAACCTTTTCCTTGGTTAGACCCCTGTTGTTTAGGTCTCAGTTGCTCACAGCTGAGCCTATTCCGAACTATTAATAATATAAAGTCACAGCACAGCAAGGAAGGGAAGGACCAAGGTCTCGATGCCCCCATTTTACAGATCAAGTCCTTTCTTTCTTGGAAACAGAACACCTGGTCTGCAGGAGAGGTAGTGGAGTCCGGCCCACAGCGGGTCCTTCGTGGACTTGTAACCATTTGGGTCGACCCTGAACCGAGTTCTCAGTACCTGCCACCTACAAGCAATCTGGTGCTGCAAAGCCGTTCCTTCCGAGAGCTCCCCTTAGTGATATGTTTCTGTAAGCCAGCTCCTCATCAAGAATGGAAAAAAAACAAAAATAAAATCGAAGCAGCCCCACCAAGCTTGCCAGGCACTGCCGAACTGCAGATCAAAGCCAACCAGTCTGGCAAAACTCTGACGCCTTCCTCCCTGAGCTCTTCAGAGCATGTGGGAAACGGCAGATGATGATAATAGAGGGGGATCAAAACTTCATTAGGGGGTGGAGGGAAAATGCGCCTAAGCTAAATAATGCCCACCCAGAGATGACAGGGAAAGGAGGAGTAGGTTTTGGCAGGATCGCACTGACAAGCTCAGGAGGCATCGTTGGATGGGGGAAGGAAAGACCCGTCACATCTTGAAGCGTCTCCAATGCTGACCTAACTCCACTGGGTCCACAGCACTCGTCCAGCCCTGGAACCCTGCCGCGACGTTTTCTCACTTCTTGAATTGCTTTCTTACACATCAGTAACCACTGGGGGTGGAATCCTTCCCCATAGCAGCCGCCTCCAGCCCTGACTCCCCGCTGGATTCTGCCCAAGTAGCTTCCAATGGTGCTGCCAATATGCAATTTCTGGGTTATTGACTTTCACTGCCCCTTATCCTTTAGCTCCAGTAAGGAGACAAGATGCTGCTGGCCTGGCAGAAGGAGAAACAATTAATTGGATGTCAGTACAGAGAAATGGAGAAAGAACGGCAACTATCACTGCTGTTTATTTATGGCCTACAAGGCGTCAGCCATTGTTCTGGGTAATTTAGGTCTTTAGTAATAATGGCTAATATTGATGGAATATTTACTATATGCCAGACACTGTGTTAAACATTTTCACATGTACTAGCTCATTTAATCCTCTCAAAAACTCTAAGAGGTAAATGATATTCTTATCTCCATGTCACTGATAAGAAAAAATGAGGCATGGCAGTGGGGGCACTTCCCAGAGCCAAGCAGCTAAGAAGTGGTGAAAACGAGGACTGGCCCAGCACAGAACGCTTTCTGTCACTGGAGGGTGAGAAGCGCGAGCGGCACAGACATACCAGAAGCAGAAGCCCTAGGACGCCTGCACGCCCGTCACCATGCACCCCCAGTGGGTGTAAGTCGGTCAGTCGTGTCCAACTCTTCGTGACCCCATGGACTGTAGCCCATCAGGCTCCTCTGTCCATGGGATTCTCCAGGCAAGAATACTGAAGTGAGTAATCATTCCCTTCTCCAGGGGTCTTCCCGACCCAGGGATCAAACCCAGGTCTCCCTATTGCAGGCAGATTCTTTCTGTCTGAGCCACCGTGGCTCAGATGGTAAGTGTATCCCCTTACTCAGCTTTATCTTTCTCCACAAGCTCATCGCTGTATTATGAACTGTTCATCGCCACATCCTGAATGTCAGTTCCATGAAGGCAGAGATTTTTTTCCCCTGACTTCTTTGCTGCTATATTCCCAGCTCCTAGAACAGCACTGAGTGCATAGCAAATGCTCGGATAATACTGGAGAAAGGAAGGAAGAGGGCGAGCTGGAAGGAAAGAGGAGTGATTCAATAGCATGGAGCACCGCCTAGAGAAACGGCCGCCGTGAGCACCGTATCGCAGAGGAAAGGGGGCACGGGAAGGGGGCTAAAGAGTAAGGCCCTGGACTCAGACTTGGGAGGGGCCGCAAGGAAAAACTCGGAAACAAAATTTGATCAGAAACAAAGGCCCTCGGGATCACAGTGAGGAGAACATGGAGACAGACAGTCAGCCTTAGTCTGGGCAGACAGGAGGGGGTGGCAGGGGCACCAGCCAACTGGGAAAGCCGTGCCCCCTTCAAGGGGATGATGGGGGAGGGGGGCCTGCTTTAACCCCAACCACTGTTTGGCAGACAGGAACACAGCCTGCGAACCAGGCTTTTGTGATAGTCCAGCTTCTTCTGCTGGCATCAAATTCCAAGCTGTTGTCATCACTGGCATTAAAAGCCATAGGGATGCGAGTGCAGCTTGGTTGGACTAACCCTCCCATACATAATCATAAAATCTAAACAACAAACTTTGGAACAAACAACAAATTTAAACAACAGACGTGAAGGCTCCAGAGACCAACCAGAGAGGAAGTGGTCTCAGCCTTCCCTGCCATGCCTGGACATGGTGGGGTTCAGGCCTGCAACTGCTCCTGGGGAAGGTTCGAAGTTCTTTCAGAAACAAAGAATTATTGTGTAGAAAAGTCCTTCTCTTACACATACTCCACTATTTTCAAGGTGTAAAAATCCAAAGGGAGGCTGGGTTTTAAAATACTTAGGATTGGCAAGAAGGTGGAGGAGTTGGAACGCTCATGCTTTGCTGATGGGAACATAAAATGGTACAGCTGCCGTGGAAAATAGTATGGCGGGTCCTCAAAAATTTAAAAATAGGACTAGCATCCGATCCAGCAATTCCACGTCTGGGTATACACCCAAAAGAACGAAAAGTAAGGACTCAGACGTATATTTGTACACTTGTATTTACAGCGGCACTCTTCACTGTAGTTAACAGGTAGAAACGACCCAAATGTCCATCAATGGACAAACAAAATGTGGCATACTCATGCAATGGGATATTGTTCAGCCTTAAAGAGGAAGGAAATTCTGCACAGCCTATTTACCATGTGGATAAACCTAGACAACATTATGCTAACTAAACTAAGCCAGACACAAGAGGACTAACAGTATGATTCCACTTAGACGAGGCCCTTTGCTGATGAGTCATACTCAAGGTCACCAGGGGCTGGGGAAGGGGTAAGGCGGTTTGTTGTTTCTTGGGTACAGAGTTTCAGTTTGGGATGCTGAACAGATTTGGAGATGGATGATGGTGATAACTAACTGTGAGTGTGCTTAACGCAGTGTACACTTAGATGGCTATAACGATAAATTTTATGTATATTTAAACATTAAGAAAAACACTTAGGGGCCCCTAGGACACAGTGAATTTCTTAAACTGAAATACACATGGAGTGTGGACTCTAGGGTCCCAGATCTCAAGGGACACTGACTCTGCCAAGGTCATGGGAGGGCCACTCTCTCACCCAGCAGGTCTCCAAGGCAGGGCCCCCTTGTGATTCCCAATGCACCCTGTCTCCCCAGGACTGGGCACACGCAGCGGTAATATTTATAGATACAGCTACTTCTGGGGTGGATCCGTTTACCCCTCACCAGCCCGTGAGGTTGGCACCATTGCCTTCATCTGAGAGACGAGGAAACCAAGGCTCCGAAATGTTCAGTCGCTTGCCCGAGGCTTCCTCAGTGGTTAGAGACAGAGATAGGATATAAACCCAGGCCAGCTAGCTCTAGAGGAGCCATATTCTTAACCATAACTCATTGCCATTCTGAGATCAGCCATGCCTCTCACTCAGGAGTGAAGGGCCTGCTAAGCACAGGCGAGCATTGTGTTGTTAATTGTTGGGACTGTTCTCATCAGAGAAGCCACCCACGCCCGTGACGCTGATGTCAAGGGCAGCTCCCTGTGCTGGAGGCCTTCCATGACCCAGGAGCCACCTCTCTCAGTCCTGACAGCTCTGCCAGGGGGGTTGACACTGCTCCGTTTCACAGATGAGGATGGTGAGGGCTCAGAGTCACTGGCCAACTTGCCCGAGTTTACACCTGAGCCGGGGTTGAAAGCCAGGTGTGGCTGACTTCGAATGTCTACCCCGAAACCCAGCAACTCTCAGCTGTTGGGGGTCTGTTTTGCCCCTCTGGGGACACTTGGCAATATCTAGAGACATTTGGGGTTGTCTGGACTTGGGGGGGTGGTGCTACTGGCATCTGGTAGGTAGAGGTCAGAGACGCTGCTAAACACCCCACAATGCCCAGGACAGACCCCGCAGCAAAGAGTTCTGGCTTCGAATGTCAGCACAGTGAATGAGAGCAGTGCGAGGATCTCCATTTTAGGGTTTTAAAAATTTCCCCAAAGTCTTAAAATATACACCTCGGCACGTTGACCACGGCTATCTCTGTGAGATAGTGGTGGTGAGAATGCTCGTGAGTTTTATTTTCTTCTTTTGGCAAACTGCATTTTCTAAATTATCCTTGATGAATATGCATTAGTCTTGTAATTAAATGAATTCCAGCTTCTTAAAGAAGCCAGTGGGCTCCAAGTTGGAGAACCCTTCCGGGTTGCCTTTTCGTTATCTGATGCTGAGTTTCGGGAAGCTGAGTCACTGGCTCTGCCCCCTCTCAGAGGCTCACCCTAAGACTTTGCCTCTCCGAACCTCTGTTTCCTTGTCAGTGACGTGCAGGCGATAAGCTCTTGGGTCCGCGCCGGACTGGCCTGTTTAGATATCTGGCCACGTGCCAGGCGCCGTTGTTGCTGTTTAGTCCCTAAGTTGTGTCCAGTTCTTTTGCGAGCCCGTGGACTGTAGCCCGCTAGGCCCCTCTGTCCATGGGATTCTCCAGGCAAGAACACTGGGCTGGGTAGCCATGCCCTTCCCCACGGGATCGCCCCCCGGCAGAACCTGGGCCTCCTGTGCCGCAAGCGGATTCTTTACCATCTGAGCCACCGGGGAAGCCCTTGAGGATATACCCCATGCAATACTGGAGACGTACTCATACTTTAAAAATTATTTGTTCTTCTGAACTTCACATTTAATTGGGCATCCCATATCTTATACGACAACCCTACACAGAGGAAGAGGGCTGAGGACTGCCTTGCTGGCCCCTGNTGGAATGCAGCCATCCACCGGCCCTCTTGGACACTGAGACAGCCTTGGGCCGTGGACGCTGTGCACAGGGGAGCCACCAGTGGAGGGATGCTCAACCCCTGGGGATGTCTGGCAGCAGAACTGCCCTCCAGGCGTCAGTGCTTCCCCTCCGGACTGTTGCATAAGAGAGACACCAACCTTTTCCTTGGTTAGACCCCTGTTGTTTAGGTCTCAGTTGCTCACAGCTGAGCCTATTCCGAACTATTAATAATATAAAGTCACAGCACAGCAAGGAAGGGAAGGACCAAGGTCTCGATGCCCCCATTTTACAGATCAAGTCCTTTCTTTCTTGGAAACAGAACACCTGGTCTGCAGGAGAGGTAGTGGAGTCCGGCCCACAGCGGGTCCTTCGTGGACTTGTAACCATTTGGGTCGACCCTGAACCAAGTTCTCAGTACCTGCCACCTACAAGCAATCTGGTGCTGCAAAGCCGTTCCTTCCGAGAGCTCCCCTTAGTGATATGTTTCTGTAAGCCAGCTCCTCATCAAGAATGGAAAAAAAACAAAAATAAAATCGAAGCAGCCCCACCAAGCTTGCCAGGCACTGCCGAACTGCAGATCAAAGCCAACCAGTCTGGCAAAACTCTGACGCCTTCCTCCCTGAGCTCTTCAGAGCATGTGGGAAACGGCAGATGATGATAATAGAGGGGGATCAAAACTTCATTAGGGGGTGGAGGGAAAATGCGCCTAAGCTAAATAATGCCCACCCAGAGATGACAGGGAAAGGAGGAGTAGGTTTTGGCAGGATCGCACTGACAAGCTCAGGAGGCATCGTTGGATGGGGGAAGGAAAGACCCGTCACATCTTGAAGCGTCTCCAATGCTGACCTAACTCCACTGGGTCCACAGCACTCGTCCAGCCCTGGAACCCTGCCGCGACGTTTTCTCACTTCTTGAATTGCTTTCTTACACATCAGTAACCACTGGGGGTGGAATCCTTCCCCATAGCAGCCGCCTCCAGCCCTGACTCCCCGCTGGATTCTGCCCAAGTAGCTTCCAATGGTGCTGCCAATATGCAATTTCTGGGTTATTGACTTTCACTGCCCCTTATCCTTTAGCTCCAGTAAGGAGACAAGATGCTGCTGGCCTGGCAGAAGGAGAAACAATTAATTGGATGTCAGTACAGAGAAATGGAGAAAGAACGGCAACTATCACTGCTGTTTATTTATGGCCTACAAGGCGTCAGCCATTGTTCTGGGTAATTTAGGTCTTTAGTAATAATGGCTAATATTGATGGAATATTTACTATATGCCAGACACTGTGTTAAACATTTTCACATGTACTAGCTCATTTAATCCTCTCAAAAACTCTAAGAGGTAAATAATATTCTTATCTCCATGTCACTGATAAGAAAAAATGAGGCATGGCAGTGGGGGCACTTCCCAGAGCCAAGCAGCTAAGAAGTGGTGAAAGCGAGGACTGGCCCAGCACAGAACGCTTTCTGTCACTGGAGGGTGAGAAGCGCGAGCGGCACAGACATACCAGAAGCAGAAGCCCTAGGACGCCTGCACGCCCGTCACCATGCACCCCCAGTGGGTGTAAGTCGGTCAGTCGTGTCCAACTCTTCGTGACCCCATGGACTGTAGCCCATCAGGCTCCTCTGTCCATGGGATTCTCCAGGCAAGAATACTGAAGTGAGTAATCATTCCCTTCTCCAGGGGTCTTCCCGACCCAGGGATCAAACCCAGGTCTCCCTATTGCAGGCAGATTCTTTCTGTCTGAGCCACCGTGGCTCAGATGGTAAGTGTATCCCCTTACTCAGCTTTATCTTTCTCCACAAGCTCATCGCTGTATTATGAACTGTTCATCGCCACATCCTGAATGTCAGTTCCATGAAGGCAGAGATTTTTTTCCCCTGACTTCTTTGCTGCTATATTCCCAGCTCCTAGAACAGCACTGAGTGCATAGCAAATGCTCGGATAATACTGGAGAAAGGAAGGAAGAGGGCGAGCTGGAAGGAAAGAGGAGTGATTCAATAGCATGGAGCACCGCCTAGAGAAACGGCCGCCGTGAGCACCGTATCGCAGAGCAAAGGGGGCATGGGAAGGGGGCTAAAGAGTAAGGCCCTGGACTCAGACTTGGGAGGGGCCGCAAGGAAAAACTCGGAAACAAAATTTGATCAGAAACAAAGGCCCTCGGGATCACAGTGAGGAGAACATGGAGACAGACAGTCAGCCTTAGTCTGGGCAGACAGGAGGGGGTGGCAGGGGCACCAGCCAACTGGGAAAGCCGTGCCCCCTTCAAGGGGATGATGGGGGAGGGGGGCCTGCTTTAACCCCAACCACTGTTTGGCAGACAGGAACACAGCCTGCGAACCAGGCTTTTGTGATAGTCCAGCTTCTTCTGCTGGCATCAAATTCCAAGCTGTTGTCATCACTGGCATTAAAAGCCATAGGGATGCGAGTGCAGCTTGGTTGGACTAACCCTCCCATACATAATCATAAAATCTAAACAACAAACTTTGGAACAAACAACAAATTTAAACAACAGACGTGAAGGCTCCAGAGACCAACCAGAGAGGAAGTGGTCTCAGCCTTCCCTGCCATGCCTGGACATGGTGGGGTTCAGGCCTGCAACTGCTCCTGGGGAAGGTTCGAAGTTCTTTCAGAAACAAAGAATTATTGTGTAGAAAAGTCCTTCTCTTACACATACTCCACTATTTTCAAGGTGTAAAAATCCAAAGGGAGGCTGGGTTTTAAAATACTTAGGATTGGCAAGAAGGTGGAGGAGTTGGAACGCTCATGCTTTGCTGATGGGAACATAAAATGGTACAGCTGCCGTGGAAAATAGTATGGCGGGTCCTCAAAAATTTAAAAATAGGACTAGCATCCGATCCAGCAATTCCACGTCTGGGTATACACCCAAAAGAACGAAAAGTAAGGACTCAGACGTATATTTGTACACTTGTATTTACAGCGGCACTCTTCACTGTAGTTAACAGGTAGAAACGACCCAAATGTCCATCAACGGACAAACAAAATGTGGCATACTCATGCAATGGGATATTGTTCAGCCTTAAAGAGGAAGGAAATTCTGCACAGCCTATTTACCATGTGGATAAACCTAGACAACATTATGCTAACTAAACTAAGCCAGACACAAGAGGACTAACAGTATGATTCCACTTAGACGAGGCCCTTTGCTGATGAGTCATACTCAAGGTCACCAGGGGCTGGGGAAGGGGTAAGGCGGTTTGTTGTTTCTTGGGTACAGAGTTTCAGTTTGGGATGCTGAACAGATTTGGAGATGGATGATGGTGATAACTAACTGTGAGTGTGCTTAATGCAGTGTACACTTAGATGGCTATAACGATAAATTTTATGCTTAAATTTAAATTTATATGTTTAAATATAAATTTAAATGTTTTCTTAAACATTAAGAAAAACACTTAGGGGCCCCTAGGACACAGTGAATTTCTTAAACTGAAATACACATGGAGTGTGGACTCTAGGGTCCCAGATCTCAAGGGACACTGACTCTGCCAAGGTCATGGGAGGGCCACTCTCTCACCCAGCAGGTCTCCAAGGCAGGGCCCCCTTGTGATTCCCCATGCGCCCTTTCCTTCCCACCCTGTCTCCCCAGGACTGGGCACACGCAGCGGTAATATTTATAGATACAGCCACTTCTGGGGTGGATCCGTTTAGCCCTCACCAGCCCGTGAGGTCGGCACCATTGCCTTCATCTGAGAGACGAGGAAACCAAGGCTCCGAAATGTTCAGTCGCTTGCCCGAGGCTTCCCCAGTGGTTAGAGACAGAGATAGGATATAAACCCAGGCCAGCTAGCTCTAGAGGAGCCATATTCTTAACCATAACTCGCTGCCATTCTGAGATCAGCCATGCCTCTCACTCAGGAGTGAAGGGCCTGCTAAGCACAGGCGAGCGTTGTGTTGTTAATTGTTGGGACTGTTCTCATCAGAGAAGCCACCCACGCCCGTGACGCTGATGTCAAGGGCAGCTCCCT
>SJYW01006323.1:0-16857 GCA_006410735.1 Raphicerus campestris | reverse complement strand
AAATTCAGACTTAAATTGAAGAAAGTAGGGAAAATCACTAGACCATTCAGGTATGACCTAAATCAAATCCCTTATGGTTTCATCAAGAGAAGGACTCAATACTTACCTTGGCCAGATGCCAGAGTTTGCCTGAAGGATAGAGATCCCCAAGGTGTCATATGTGTCCATGCATGTATCCTTGGAGCTGTGTGGACTGTTTTCTGGCCTTTAGGGTTCAGACCTTTTCAAAAGCATTTGAAATAAAGCAGCACTGCAAGAGAAGGTCAAAATTATTTCAGCTGAGTCAAGAATTCCTAGTTTAAGCAAGTCAGTCAGGGGTCCTCAGTTGGATATCAGTAAGGGAACTTCCCTGGTGATTCAGACCATAAGGAATCTGCCTGCAATGCAGGAGACTTGGGTTTGATCCCTGGTTCAGGAAAAATCCCCTGGAGAAGGGAATGGCAACCCACTCCAGTATTCTTGCCTGGAGAATCCCATAGACAGAGGAGCCTCGTGGGTTACAGTCCACAGGGTCACAGAGAGTCAGACAAGACTGAATAACTAACAGTGCACGACTACTAAGGTGAATTCAGTCAGTGATTAGCTTGGTTTGCAGGGCGATTTAAATATATATATATATATTGCAAGCCCTGCACAAAGAAATAATGATTCCTGCTGAAGTTTAGGATTTCTATGGAGGCCCACAAGGGGTTCTTGGAGGAAACACATGATGGAGCAGGCTTTCTGGTAGAAGAGTTGTTCAATGCATTCTTTCTAAGCCTTGTGGCCTTGGTATAAGCTGCAGAACCAAATAGCAATGGGCCCCACCTTTGGAGTGNTATTTAAATTGCAAGCCCTGCACAAAGAAATAATAATTCCTGCTGAAGTTCAGGATTTCTATGGAGGCCCACAAGGGGTTCTTGGAGGAAACACATGATGGAGCAGGCTTTTTGGTAGAAGAGTTGTTCAATGCATTCCTTCTAAGCCTTGTGGCCTTGGTATAAGCTGCAGAACCAAATAGCAATGGGTCCCACCTTTGGAGTATTTGAGCCTCTCCCCTCCTGAGTGTGGCTCAGAGCAAGATTAAGAAAGTCTCCTGTTGGCAGCAGATAAAGGGATCAATGGAGGTAGGAGCAGCTGAGGCCTCACGAAAATTTACATANGTTTGAGCCTCTCCCCTCCAGAGTGTGGCTCAGAGCAAGATTAAGAAAGTCTCCTGTTGGCAGCAGATAAAGGGATCAATGGAGGTAGGAGCAGCTGAGGCCTCACGAAAATTTACATAAGCCTGCTAGAAGTGGGGGCTCAGAGGCCCAGAAGGGAACCAGACCAAAAGAAAACATCTGTAATGAGCTGTGAGGGCAAGTGAGCTGCAGAGGTTGGAGCAGGCACCTCCCCACCTACAGAACAATCAGGCAGCTGCCAAGGCAAACCTTTCTCCAGTTGGAATTTCTTTTATTGTCAGGCTTCCCTTCCCAGGGCTGCCCGCCTTTGAAGTAGTCCTCAGTGTGAAAAACTAGGGGGGTGCACACATAAGAGGGCCTTTGAAAAGGGCTTGGGGAAGTAGCTGAGCTTGGCAGAGAGCAGTTGCAAGGTGAGGAGGATAAGGAGGACTTGGAGGGAGACCAGATTGGGTTGGATGGCTGAACGACTTCGTGGTGGCGGGGCTTATTAAAGCAACAAGCCCTACAGCTCCACCAGGGTGGCCGCAGCCAGCATTGTGCACATGTGTCCTACTTCAGTGTGCCCTGGGGACCTCGATCCTATGCCTGCCACAATGGCAGAATAGTTAAAATGACCTCAGTGACTGCACCCCGAACTACTAAGGATCCTTTTCCTTTCGAAAAAAAATCCTTTGTTGATCTGTGTTCATGAGTAAAAAGTAATTATTTGAACATTTAACAGTGCCACTTACTGACTAGCAAAATCTAGTGAGTAAGGTATAGGTGGCAGAATAATAATGAGGAATTAGTATTCGTTCCTGGACTACTCTCCTATCTGACTCAGAAACATGGGGCTTGTACTTGCTCCTCTGGAGACTTGCAAGAAACAGAGTAGAGAGGCAAAGAGAAAATCAACTTTACCCTTTTAGGGCAAACACCAAGGACTGTGGTGTAAGCCTGGAGAGGTTTACCAAGAGGGTATAAGTAAAGCAGGTACCTCATCAGCCCTGCCACTAACCCTGATAAACAGCTCTGAGCCTGAGAGGCAGAAGATTTCGCAGCTGAGAAGTGTAAAATGTAGCATAAAGTCCTTGTGCGTGAATGCCAACTTGCTCAGTCATGCTGGGCTCTTTGTGACCCCAGGGACTGTAGCCCACCAGGACCCTCTGTCCATAGATTTCTCCAGGCAAGAATACTGGAGTGAGTTGCCGTGCCCTCCTTCAGGGCATCTTCACAGCCTAGGGACTGAATCCATGTCTCCTGTGGCTCCTGCGATACACGCAGATTCTTGACCGCTGAGCCATTAAGGAAGCCCAGGCCCCTATATGCTGAAAAGAGCCCTGTGCAGAGGGTGATGTGACCAAATGTTTCCTGATGTTTGAGGGGTCCAAGACTAGAGACAACTCTTGCCCAGTTTTGTGGTGTGTGTGGGGAAGGCCAGCAGGACAATGGCATGGAAGAGCTAAGCGGGAGGAGACTAGAGACCCCATCTGACATGGGGATGGAAGGGGATCCAGAAGATTTTTCAGGTAAGGAAGTTAATTCAGAAGAAAGAGAAGGAGCAGGTCTGCTCCAATCCAAGTGAAGGACCAGGCAGCAGGAGGGGGTGGGAGGCCCCTGCCCGTGAAGGGAGGAGGTCACTGCTGCAGTCTTGGAGGCATCACCAGCCCCACGTGTTGAGGGGCAGCAGGATGCAAACCCATATGTAGATGGGCTTTTAGCATTTCCAGAAGTGAGACCCATGGGTAGTGTACCAAGAGCTAAACTAACTCAGGTTACCTATCGGGGCTGCTATAGAAAGATCCCAGAGAGGATCTACTTTCCTCCCCTAAGGATCCCACTCAGTATTTTATATAACCCCTGGGAGTTTAGGATAGCCACGTTGGAGAAGGAAATGGCAACCCACTCCAGTGTTCTTGTCTGGAGAATCCCAGGGCCGGGGGAGCCTGTTGGGCTGCCATCTATGAGGACGCACAGGGTCGGACACGACTGAAGCGACTTAGCAGCAGCAGCAGCACCATCCTGAGGAAGGGGGAACTCCAGAATAGACCTAAATTGCAAGTTAGAAGATACTGAAAAGTCACTGGCCAGGGATGAGAAGAGCCAGAGTAGCACTCAGGATGTGGCAGAAAGCTGCTTCAGCTCTAGGAACTAACACTCTTCAGGGCCCGAGGGCAAATGGAGGAAGTGCTTAAGTAAGAGAAAAGACGAATGAACTTGTCAGTCTTCCTGTCAGATAGCGCTAATACAATAAATAGATCCTTGGAGAGTGAGGAATCATTTAGCAGTAATGGCAAGTGCCCATTTTTTTTGCTTCTCTTCAGATTCCAATTTAAGAAGGGAGAGGTGTTCACCTTTCAGATGATTCACCTTACTCTTAAATTTATACTATGTGGTCATAGATCAGTGGTTCTGGGGACCCCTGAAGTCCCAGACACCTTTTCAGGGTCTAGAGATCATGTTAATTTTTTCTTAATACTACTAAGACTTTATTTGCCCTTTTCATTCTCATGCTTTCTAGAGTATACAGTGGAGTTTTCTAGAGGTTGCAAGACATGTAATGTCATCAGTGCTCTGGGAGCTAATGGAATTTGTGCTTATATATTCTTGTGTTTTAAAAACTTCCCAGTGTTAATTCTAACATAAAGGCTTTTTGGAGTCCTCAACAACTTTCAGTAACTTAAGGAGTCTTGAGACCAAAATATTTAAGAACCCGAGGTCTAGGTATAACATGAATGAAAGTAAGATATTAATTCTTACATTGGAAACTTGATATACATTTAGTATTAGAACTGCAAATGGCTTTATTTTTATAAAAGTATTAAATGTGATTGAATTAATCTATAAAATGTTTTTCAAAATCCAGATATATTTAAATGCTTTTTAAAAATTGTTAGCTATTTGTTATAATTTATATTTCCCTTTCAATTTAATATTTGCTTTTAAGTATCTTAGAGGAAAAGTAACTTTTAAAACTATAAAAGTACATAACAAATTTTTTTGTTTCTACTAATGTACTTTTAAAATGAAAAATATATACAAATGTGCACCCTTTGAATGAAATTATATTTTAATTTTAATCCATCAAGTATTTGCTGTCAATAGAATGTAAGTTAAGTAAGAATCNGGAGGGGAATACCTGGCGACACCTGGAAGAAGCACCTAAGTGCAGACTGCACAAGCTGGGGGGCAGAGGTGGGGGAGTGGTGGTAGGCAGATTCTGGAGGGGTCTCAGAGTGCCTAGAAGGAGCCCATAGGAGTCGGGGTAGGTGGGTGCTTAGGGCATAGAGGGATCTCAGGGCTCACAGGGTGAAAGGGGGAGTGTCAAGGTGGAAAGGGACCTCAGAGAGTCTGGAAGACCCTCAGGTTCATGGGTTTACTTCGGTATCTCTGGGGGGTCCTCAGAGCTCGGGGTGCCCTCAGGATGAAAGCGGGGTGTCTCAGTATACGTGGTTGAAGGCCTCGAAGTGAAGGGGATTTTCAGTTAGATCCTAGCCATGACAGAAGTGGTACTCCAGAGTAGAGTGTCTCCGGGAGGGGAAGGAAAAAAATCAAGGTGAGGGGGTAGGCGGCTTGGGGTCTCAAGGAGGGGCATCGTAGGCCTTGGAGAGGCATCAGGATGTTGAGGGGTCCCAGGGTTCCCCAGGATGCGTAGAAGGGGTCCTGGACCACACAGAGAGCATCTTGGGCGCTTGGAGGAGTGTCAGAGTGTAGAAAGGTCTGGGGTCCTTGGGAGAGATGTCACAGCGTTCAGGGATACTGGGGTACGTAGAGAGGCGGGGTGGGAGGCTGAGGCACACAGAGGGGATCTCGGGAGCCTGGCGAGAAGTCCGGGCGTGGAGCGGTCTAGGGCACTTGTAGGGGAGGCGGGGCATGGAAGGGCTCCCATTGGGCATAGAAGGGGTCTGCGGCGCGCGGTCGGAGCTCAGGGCCACCTAGGTGGAGCGCTCAGACGGCCTTACACTCGCTCTCGCGCCGCTGCTTCCTGTGCTCCGCGTGCTCCTGCGCCTGGCGCGCCCAGGGCCCGGGGCCGCACAGACCCACCACGCAGCAGGCAAGCCTGCGTCCCGCGTTACCGTTCTCCACACTGGCCTGATTGCCGCCGCGGCCCAGGTCGTCCTCGCCCGCGTGGACCACCACAGCACGGCCCGCGATCGAGTGCGGGCCGCTGAGCGTGGCCGCCAGGTTGGAGCGGTACTTCCAGACCTGGCCATCGCGCACGGGGAAGTTGCCAAAGTCGCCCGGGTGCTGCGGATGCGGCACGGACATCGGGTTGTAGTGCGGCCCGGTGGAGTCGCAGCCCTGGCTCAGGTCCCCAAACTGGTGCACGTGGATGGCGCGGCTTGTGCCGTTGGGCTCGTCCGGGAAGCCCTCCAGGTGGAAGAAGGCCTCCAGCAGGGCGGCAGGCCGGAGCTGCCGGAAGAGCACCAGGCCGCTGACCCGGGGCTGCTCCGCCTCCAGCGTCGCCGACGGCTGCACCCGGCAGACCGCATGGAGCGCCGCGTTCGGGTCGATGGCCGCCGCCTGCCGCTGCATCATCTCCTGCCAGATCTCCGTCACCTTGGCGTGCATGTCGCGGATTTGCTCCTCCGTGTTGAAGCCCATCTGCTGCTGGACCTGGTCGGCCGAGGCGGCCGAGGCACAGGCCACCAGGAGCAGAGAGGCACAGAGCAGCGCCGGCATGGCCAGAGTCGAGCACCTGTGGGCACCCCCAAGGGGTGGGGCGGAATGAGGCTTAGTCGCTGCACACCTGGAATCCCAGACCCTCCGGTGTCCTTGACTCCAGACCCTTCCTGCTGAGGGGCTTTCTTGCCCAGCGTGCTTTTTTTGCTGTTGTTCTTTCGGCCCCTGTCTCTCCAGGGCCTGCTGTATTCCAGAAACTGGGCTAGCTGCTGCCGTTGTAAAAATGGATGAGGAATAATCACAAGAAACTGACAGGGATCTTTCTGAGCCACAAGTCTTATCGTGATCCTCCCAACTACCATCTCCATAGCAATGTGAGTCCTGGACATTGGCCTAGGAGTGGGCTTCCCTGGTGGCTCAGACTGTAAAGAATTGGCCTGCAATGTGGGAGACTTGGGTTCCATCCATGGGTTGGAAGATCCCCTGAAGGAGGGCATGGCAACCCACTCAGTACTCTTGCCTGGAGAAACCCCATGGACAGAGGAGCCTGGTGGGCTACCGTCCATGGAGTCACAGAGAGTCGGACACAAAAGAGCCACTAAGCACAACAAGGGCTTGTCTCAGGATGCCTGAGGGAGGCTCTCGTGGCCCTTCCAGATCTCCTCCCTCTCAGCATCTCTGCCCCTCATCTCCTGCCACTCTTTCTGCATCCTCTTAGACAGGCAGCATAAGGCTTGCTGCCGCTGCTTCTTGCACTTGCTGGGTGCTCTCTGAAGTGCCCCATCCCCTCCTCTCTGCCATGTTCTGTAGACTTGAAGCCAGAAACTCAGTTTTATTCATCTGTATCCCCAGCATCTGGGCCTGCATCTGGCAGTAGGAGATGTTTAAGATGTAAATGTGGAATGAGGAGTTCACTGAGAGACAGACGTGTCATCAATCATTCCAACGCTCTGATTGAAGATGGAGCTTTGTGCAGGGGAAGGACAGAATAAGCAGTGCGCGTCTCCATGGGGGACTCCAGGAGGGCTTCCCAGAGGAGGTGACTTCTGAAGGTCCCACAGGACAAGTAGAAGCTTTTCAGCCAAGCCAGGTCAGAAGCCCATTTCAGGCAGGAGGCACAACATGAGTGTTCACAGGCTGTGAAGGGACACAGTTTGTATGGAGCATGGAGGAAATTTAGTGTGGCTGGGACGCAGCCTGTGCCACCAGGGAGGAGTCAAGGCTGAAGAGGGAGCTTTGGGCCAAGGAGGGAGGGGCTGGGTTTGCTCTGCTAAAGTACATGGTTATTAGCCAGGAGGCTAGTACTGGTAGAAGTTTTTAAGCAGAAAAGTGAGTGTTGAGATAGGTTTTTAGTCTGGCAGGAGAAAAGATGTGAGCTAGACTTCGGGAATGGAGAGGACAGAGAAGAAGGGAGAAATGGAGACAGGCAGAGGGTGATGAATTAGGGGGCAGTAGCAGCAATCCAAACCAAAAATGATGAAGGCTATTACCAAAGTGGAGGCAACACGGTTTCAGGAGTGCTTCAAATGGATTCGTGGTTTGGGTACCACTGGCAGTGGAGAAGAGGAGCTGGGATGACTGAGTTCCCAGCAGGGGAGACTGGGTGATGGATGGCGGTACCAGGCCCTGAGAAGAAGGAAGAGAGGGCAAGTTTCGCCCAAGCTTGCTAAGAGTAAGATCCCAGGTGGGATGTTGGGCAGAAGGTTGTAAATGGGAGTTCTGGCCCTCGGAAGAGGCAGTGTCAGTGGGAAGGGTTCTCAGTGTTTGTTGGCTACACATCAGATTCTGAATCTTAAAATTCAGATGCCCAGGCCACACTCTAAGAGATTCTGATTCAGTGGGCATGAATTATTTCATTTGGTTTTATGTTATTTATAGCTCTGGTACCCAACCAGGAATTTTAAAGCAAGACACATATACTAACTGCAGTATTGTGGGGGAAATTTCTGACTCTGCCTTAGCTATAAAATAAGGCTGGTTAAGACCACCAAGGATCACTTGGAAGTTTAAATGAGATATGAGATGACAGGTCATTTTCACATTTTCAAGCCTGCCCACAGGGATCAATGCTGCCTCTAAAGAGCTGGTTTGAGGGTCAACTGCATTGTCAAAGGCCTTCTCCAACCCCAAAGCAGATGCCATTTTAAAGTTAAAATCTGGGATTGAGTGTTTATTCCTTCCACAGTCATTACAGAAAGACAATCTAGTGTGGTGATTAAAATAATGGATTCCAGAACTCACTGGATCTGAAGCCTGACTCTACTCTCTTAGAGTTAGCATACTTGTTATTTTTTGTTACAGAGTACCAGAGAAAGTGCTGGACTGCAGAGTCTAGTTGGGCTCACCCTCCTCTCTGAGCCTTCTGTTTTCTTATATGCAAAGAGAGATAATCATACTTACCTTAGAGACTTGCTGTGATGCTTGAAAGACACAATTAGAATCGCTAACATTTACTGAATGCACATATAGGCACTATTAAAAACACTGCAAATGTTAATTCATGTAGAACCCTCTGGGGTGGTTGCATTGTTACCCCCATTATAGAGCACAGAGAAACTGAGGCACAAAAAGGTGAATGTTGTACAGACAGCTAAGTCATGTCCAACTCTGTGACCCCATAAACTGTAGCACACCAGGCTCCTCAGTCCTCCACTATCTCCCGGAGTTACACATTCAATAATAGCTGAGGCAGGATGTGAAGGGGTGTGGTCTGCCCCAAGCCCAAGGTTTAGGCACCACACTGTCTAGCTCTCATCAGAGGCAATCAACCCAGGGCCTGGTACATAGAACATTTCCAGTAAGTGGCAACTGTTAGCTATCAGAGAAAAACTGCTGATAAGGATTTCAGGACTATCCACTGAAAGATGCTATTGAAGCTGTGGGAGGAGGTGGCCAGGAAAGGCTCTGAGAAGGAGTGACAGGTAGGAGGAGAGGTCCAGAAAGTGACATCAAGGGAAACACTTCTGACATGGCCTGGTTACTATGGTAAAGCCCCAGGGATCCAGGGTGGGAATAGAGGACTATCCCTGAAGCCACATCTTGGCCTCAAGCTCTCCATCACTACCAACCACCCCTGTCCTTTTGAGCTGGTCCTACCCTTCAGGCGGGCTCTGCCAACTGGAAGTTTTTTCATTGAAAGCATATGCAAAAATGTGTTGTTCTGGACGTGTCCACAAAGCTTTCTTTTCCAAAAATGCTTGGGTCATATTTAACACTTGAAGAAGAAGTTTTTGTCTTAAAAAGAGAGAGAGAATGTGTGTGTGTGTGTGTGTGGCTTAGTCGTGTCCGACTCTTTGCAAGTCCATGGGCTGTAGGCCACCAACCTCCTCTGTCCATGGAATTCTCCTGGGAAGAATACTGGAGTGGGTTGCCTTTCCCTTCTCCAGGGGATCTTCCCTACCCAGGGATCGAACTTGAGTCTCTTGCATTGCAGGTGGATTCTTTACTTTCTGAGCCACCAGGGAAGCCCTCTTAAATAAAAGAGAATTCTTCTTAAACCCCAGGTAAAACTCCTTGGGTCTTAAGCTTTTCACTTCCAGCCCTCCAGGTCAGCTCGCAGAAGGCTCACCCTTCTCAGTCTCTCAGTTTGAGCTGTAGATTAGTTTCAGAAGGGCTTGCTTGGTCCGAGGGGAGAACAAAGTTATCAGGGAACAAAGCAAGCTACCAAGCTGGTACCTCCTTCCTGGGTTTGGGTTTGGGAAAACTGTTTACCCCTCACCCCTTCAAAGACTCCAGGGTCTTCTAATGCCTGGGTGCCCTATGAGATGGGGTCCCACCTGTGAGTCTGAGCCTGCGGGGTCCTCCCTTTGTGCCTCTCCTAAGCAGATGGCTTTTCCTTGCCACCCACACCAGACAACATCCAGAAACATCTACCTTCCTCACTCCACATCTCTCTTTTCTCTAACCCAGAGGATGCTGAGATCCTCTTGAATGGGCATTACTGCTGCTGCTACTGCTGCTAAGTCGCTTCAGTCGTGTCCGACTCTGTGCGACCCCATAGACGGCAGCCCACCAGGATCTGCCGTCCCTGGGATTCTCCAGGCAAGAACACTGGAGTGGGTTGCCATTTCCTTCTCCAATGCATGAAAGTGAAAAGTGAAAGTGAAGTCTCAGTTGTGTCCGACTCTTCGTGACCCCATGGGCTGCAGCCTACCAAGCTCCTTCGTCCATGGAGTTCTCCAGGCAAGAGTACTGGAGTGGGGTGCCATTGCCTTCTCCGATGAATGGGCATTAACGGATCCCCAAACAGTCACTTCCTGCCCCCGCCCCTTGCCTTCCTGAGCCCTCTCACCACCGCCCTCCTCCTCCCCTTCAGAGCAGCTGGGTTCTGTCAAGAAGTGCGGTTTTTCCCATGAAAATGTTCAAATCCTTTTCCTAGAAGAGGCTGGATGCCCTGCCCCAGTTTCAGACTCAGTAAGCACACTCTGAGAAGAGTGAAATGAACCTCTACTTCACACCCACATTTCCAGCTCTTTAAAGAGCGCTATCTCACCTGGGACCCGAGGAGCAGCACCTCACCAGCTGGTCACAGGAACGCGGGCAACTCCGGGCTGTTTGTGACTGAGCAGGGCAGCCTCCAGGGGGAGTGGTCACTGAGGAAAGAAAGTCATTGGGCTGGTTTAGGCAGGGAAGCCGGCCAGGCAGTCCTTGTTGTGGAATTGCCTCACCTCCCCCAGCTCTGTCCCCTCCCAGCAGTCCCTCCCCAGCCCCGCGTTCCCTGGCCAAGTATTCCTTTTCGTGACTTCACTGAGTTGTGCAGACGTAGCAAGTGACCTTCAGGGCACAGCAGGGGAATAAAAAGTAGACAGAAAATAGCTTGTTTGGAGAGGTGTACAATGGTCTCTTTCTTGAGACGCCCTTTGCTCTCCCCTGATTTCCTCAGCTCTTGATTTACTTTTGCTGGATGTCTTAGATGGAAATGGACACCCTGCAAAAATGCATAATGTTTTCTCCAGGACTGTGCTTCCACACATGTGAGAGGTGAGACGCAGGTGGGGTAGCAGTTACCCACTCAGGCTGCAGAGTCCCAGCGGGGTCATTTCCTAAGGACGTGCCTGTGCCTCCGTTTCATCATCTGTAGCATGGGGAGGTGAGGCTAACCCAGTGCCCTGCCCGGAGTCCCACTCATCCTGTTCTCGCTTCCTTATTAAAGTTATGGAGGAGTCCTTTAAAAGAATGAGTAGTGTGGAGGAACCACTTCCCCTTCCCCAGTGCCCTTTTTCTCCTTCTTTTGCCATGATCTTTCCTCAATCACAGCAGTTCTTTCCAGAAATAGAAGTCCCCCACCCCCACCCCCACAAAAAAGCCCACGTTGGAAAAGGCAGCTTGCCTGCCTGCCTGTCTGCCCTCCAGCCTGCTTTCAATAAGTGCTTAGTGGGTGCTCGCTCTGTTGGTACTGGTACCCAAAGCTGCGTGAGTCCCTGCCTTTTGGGGTTCGTACTCCAGGGAGGGAACAGCAGTGTCAACAGATCCATTCAGTGCAGAGTGGGGACTGCAACTTGGGGAGCAAAGCCAGGGCCCCTAGAGACCCAGACCCTTGTCCTGACCTCAGGAAAGCTTATTCACAATCTAGACTTCTGGCCTCATCCCAGGCTAAGTTAATCCTTTGCCAGCAGGGCTTCCTGGAATCATCTTTTTAAAAACTAGCTATTCTAGAGTATGGGCTTCTCAGGTGGCTCAGTGGTAAAGAATTCATCTGCCAAGCATTAGACACAGACTTGATCCCTGGGTCAGGAAGATCCCTTGGAGGAGGAAATGGCAGCCCACTCCACTATTCTTGCCTAGGAAATCCCGTGGACAGAAGAACCTGGCCCTCTACAGTCCATGGGGTTGCAAAAGAGTCGGACGTGACGTAGCAACTGAAACAAGAATTCTGAGGTACAACCAGGTTTGGAAACCTCTGCTTGGCAGGCAGAACTCAAACTGAAGATCTTGTCCTGGAGCAGCCATTGCACAAGGCAAGATGCAGACTTCTGGGCACTCAGAGCCTCCAGCCTCTACCCTGGCATCAGCCCACCTGGCTCACTGAGAACTCAGGCATCATGGGCTCAGTCCCTCCCACTCTGCATTCTGTTGATGGGCGTAGGTGCCTTTGACTAATGACTTTTCTGAGTTCCAGATGCTGCCCTCCAGTCTACTTCACCCTGAAACATTCTGGTTTCCCGTTGTGAATCATCCATCCAACTGAAAAAAAAAATGAAATCTGTATTTTCATTCAGTTATTGAAGTAAAAATTGTATCAGTTCTTAACTACTGTATCAAGTAGCACTTTCTTCACTTAGTTTTATTTAAGGGCCAAGAAAGATTTCCTCTGCTATGATATTCTAGGATTGGTACTAAAGTCCATTTTCACTTTCCTTTTTATGGCATTCTAGGAGAAATTTGCTTTTTATCCTACCCGACCTCGCCAACATCCATGCACTACTCCTTTGGCAATAGCCCCCCAATTTCCTTCTTGGAAACCACTGCATTTTCAGTCCATGCAAGGAGTATTGATTCACCCTTTGCTCCAGAGGTGGGTTCCTGACCAGTCATAATATTGCATTAGTTCCAGAATAATACATTCAGAGCCAGTAAGATGCAGTGACATTTTTGCTGGGACTGTTGTGAAGGATGCATCGTCTCTTTCCCAATGGACTTGAAACTGGAGGAGAAAAGGTAGAGTTATTGTACCCCCTTGCTCCACTCAGGGAAAACCCATCTGAGGATGAGGCCAGTGGAGGGAAGTAGAATAAAAGTAGAGTGATATTTGGACCCAGTTGCAGTGTTTAAGCCCCTGGATCCAGCTGTACCTGAAACTGTTTTCATTATGAGAGTCAGATACATTCCTTTTTTGTTTGTTTTTTTAATGGACAAATGATTTATTGGTAGTTTTTGTACCTTTTTAGTAATATACACATTTTATAATACATATATTTAAATATAGCCTAATAGACAATACACTCTATTTTTCTATTCCTACAACATGTATTAAAACCAGAAACTCTTAACAGCATTTGTCTTTGTGGTGCAGAACTGAGAATGAGGAAGGAGAGGAAGAAGCACCCTAATCACCATTTGGAGTTTTTTTTCCTAAAATTATTTATGAGAAAGCATTACTTCATTAAAAAAATTTTTTTTAATTTATTGTTTTTAATAGACTAGTATGGTTTACCAGTCTATTACAAAATACCTTCTCTTTTTGCCTAAATTGTTTGGGCTGCATTTTCTGCACTTGAGACCAAACACTTTCTCACACACTGTTTTATTTAATGCTTGCAGTAATTTTGTGGGGTAGGTGTTAATTTGCCCACTTTGTAGATAAGGAAATGAGGTTCAGAAAGAATATTCTTTTTGAATAGTAGGTCAATTATACTTCAGTTTTTTAAAGAAAAGAACAGGCCGAAAGTTTCAGTGTTATAACATGGCAAAGGCAAAATTTAAACCCAAGAGTCTCTGGCTGCTGATCCCAGTCCCTTAATCATTATTTACCTCCAAAAGTCTGAAGGGGAGATGAAAGGAAAGTTCGAAACAACAAATGACTCTGTACTTCACAGTTATCTCTGTAGTTAGTTACTGCCTTGCAAACAAGGCACCTAACCCTCGACCTCTGTCCTTTCTCCTTGTGCTCATATATAATACAATGGGAAATCAAGCAAGCATTGTAAATCAGTCATTATTAGGAGATGCATTCAAATGTACTCCTATCTGAATAGAAGAGATCTCTGCTAGAGAACTTCGGACTTCTTTTATGCAGGAATATCAGTTGTACATAACTTTCTTCTCGTTGTGTTCAGAAAATTGATAGAATTAAATTCTACCAGGAAATAAAGTGGTTACTGTGAGGTGAAAGTTTCTGAACACAACAGTTGGGATTTCAGGTTGCCTCCCTAAAAGGCCAGAGTCTGTGCGGTAACAGTTTACCCAACCAGAGTACTTCAGATACACCTGAGACAGCTTCAAGTGTGTCTTGCTGCCTGGGTTCTCCCAGAAGCCCCTGGGAAGTAAGAGTGGAACCAGGGACCTGTGTAGTTCAACCTTGCATCCTGTCATTTTGTCCAAACCCAACAGGATAATATGGGGAAAAGGAGATGCTTGTTGGCAAAGTGGGCAGGGAGATTAAAAACATCACTCTTATTAACAGTCATAAAACAATACCATCTCACATTTATTTAGTGCCTCTTCTGTTCCAGGCATGAGTTAAGTGACTCACATGCACCTTTTCTTTGTAATATCCGTGCTCTTCAGTGAAGAGACATGGCATTCTGTGTCCGTGCTATGTTCTGGGAAATTTCCTTTTCACTGTGAATGTGTAACCCTGCCATTGAAATGTACGTGAATCAGAAGGGAATGGAAACCAGTCAGAACCAGGAACTTCTCAACAAGTTACACTTGGCTGGCCATGTGAGGAGAAGACTAACTGTAGCACACGAAAAGCAATGTCTTTCTGATCAGAAGGTGAGTATGTGCAAAGTATTCTCTCAGGAAAACATCAAAGTAAAATCCCTCCAAGCTAAGTCCTTCACGGGGTCTGCCTTGCCTCTAGTTCCACTTCCTACCCATACCTGTGAGAGAACACTTAGGTCATTCTTGTTTTGCCACATAAAAACAAAATGGCAGTATGAATATTTAAAAGCATACCCAATGAAGCATTCATTTCCTCAAATAATTGCACAGTACACTCCACTTGAGAAAAGAGAAGTATTTTTCAGCTTATTTTCTTGTTGTATTTATTTCAAAATATTTGTTGACCCAATGGCCATATTGACGCCTCTGCTTGCTGGCTCCCACTATAGAAGCTGGAAAGCCAGGCACTTACTTTCCCAGAATCCCTTGCAGCTGGTGGTGGTCATGAGACCCAGTTATAGCCAACTGGACATAATCTGATGTGGCTTTGGGAAAAGTTCTCACTTTCATTATTAAAAAGACAGAAATGATTGGTGCTGCCTCTTTATCCTTCCTATTGTCTTAAACATGGGTTTGATGCCTAGTAATATGGCAGCTCCTTTGGGGCTCTAAGTTGGTGAGAATGAGAACAAAAGCCAACATGTACAGGATGAAGGAGAAAAAAATGGAAAGAACCTAGGTCCTCAAAAGCTTCATTAAAAACTAAATTAAATTAAAAGCCAAAGAGGGAAAAGTGTCTCANCCTTGCATCCTGTCATTTTGTCCAAACCCAACAGGATAATATGGGGAAAAGGAGATGCTTGTTGGCAAAGTGGGCAGGGAGATTAAAAACATCACTCTTATTAACAGTCATAAAACAATACCATCTCACATTTATTTAGTGCCTCTTCTGTTCCAGGCATGAGTTAAGTGACTCACATGCACCTTTTCTTTGTAATATCCGTGCTCTTCAGTGAAGAGACATGGCATTCTGTGTCCGTGCTATGTTCTGGGAAATTTCCTTTTCACTGTGAATGTGTAACCCTTCCATTGAAATGTACGTGAATCAGAAGGGAATGGAAACCAGTCAGAACCAGGAACTTCTCAACAAGTTACACTTGGCTGGCCATGTGAGGAGAAGACTAACTGTAGCACACGAAAGGCAATGTCTTTCTGATCAGAAGGTGAGTATGTGCAAAGTATTCTCTCAGGAAAACATCAAAGTAAAATCCCTCCAAGCTAAGTCCTTCACGGGGTCTGCCTTGCCTCTAGTTCCACTTCCTACCCATACCTGTGAGAGAACACTTAGGTCATTCTTGTTTTGCCACATAAAAACAAAATAGCAGTATGAATATTTAAAAGCATACCCAATGAAGCATTCATTTCCTCAAATAATTGCACAGTACACTCCACTTGAGAAAAGAGAAGTATTTTTCAGCTTATTTTCTTGTTGTATTTATTTCAAAATATTTGTTGACCCAATGGCCATATTGATGCCTCTGCTTGCTGGCTCCCACTATAGAAGTTGGAAAGCCAGGCACTTACTTTCCCAGAATCCCTTGCAGCTGGTGGTGGTCATGAGACCCAGTTATAGCCAACTGGACATAATCTGATGTGGCTTTGGGAAAAGTTCTCACTTTCATTATTAAAAAGACAGAAATGATTGGTGCTGCCTCTTTATCCTTCCTATTGTCTTAAACATGGGTTTGATGCCTAGTAATATGGCAGCTCCTTTGGGGCTCTAAGTTGGTGAGAATGAGAACAAAAGCCAACATGTACAGGATGAAGGAGAAAAAAATGGAAAGAACCTAGGTCCTCAAAAGCTTCATTAAAAACTAAATTAAATTAAAAGCCAAAGAGGGAAAAGTGTCTCACTGAGCACCTTAACCAACACCAGCACAGTTGTAGTTTTCTGATAATAGGAGGAAATTATCTCCATGTTTTCTACTGTCAGTGGGTTTCTCTTATTAATACTTACAGCCAAATTCATGCCTGACTGATAAAATTATGTACCAGACTTTGCTCTGGACATCATGACTGTGAAAATGTATAAATCATAACCTTAGTTCAGGCAGCTCATAATCTATTTGAACAGACCTATATAGGAAGGACCACAGATTCTCCCCAGTGTTATTTTCATAATTTACAAATAACAAAACTGAGACCCACAGTGGTTAATTGCCTTGTTCAGTGGCACACCTAATAGGTGCAGAGGAAGGACTTGAGCCCAGATCACTGAGCCTTCAGACTGGTGCCCGTCTATCTCACTGGTTCTGATGCTTCATAGACTATCTTTTTCCCTTTCCCTTTCTGACCACCCCCTGCAATACACACACACCTTGCAACCTCACCAGGAAGAAGAAAACCTCTCCCCATTCAGACGGCCACCCTGGCCCAATTCCTTTTGTCCATACCTTCAGAATGACCAAACTAACTACAAAAAGAAAAAGATACACAGGAAACCCCCAGGGAGCTTGTGCAAAATGCACAAACACTGCAACATGTAGAGACTGGCATCTAGGGACGGAAGTGACATAACATTCTCTGCTCCTAGGGTTATAGAAAATCAAAGCGGGAAGAAACTGCACAGAAGAGGTCCTCTGACTCAGCCTCTATTTTAGAAAAGGATTTAGGCAGTCTAAATGCTGACGTAATTCAGAAAGCCTCAGATTTGAAGCCCAGGGAGGAAAATAGAGAAGCAACCATGTGTCTCACTTAGAAAATAAATCCA